>JAMKCH010013567.1:0-26756 GCA_023653785.1 Ophioderma brevispina | reverse complement strand
TTTTCTATCCTCAGGCAACGAGTCCTTCGCTAACTTATGCATATATGCTTGGATGACAAATGCCGTAGTCCAATTAACACGTAGAGATGCGTTGTAAGTGACGCTCGTGTATTACGCGATGACTGACGCACACACTGTAGCCACTCAGGATACAATATGGAATTGGTATCCGCCGAAGCTGAAATCTGAGAATAAAATGGAACCGGGAAATTGCTGACAATTTCACAATGTCGAACGGTTTCTGCTGACATATGTAACAGTACTCACCTTGTAGAGGAAATGACTGGAGTCGTAGCGAATATATAATAATTTTCAATACAAAAGTTCAAAGTGCAACGTCTCAATGGATTTAAAGTAAGTAGTGGTGACCGAAGTCGGTGGTAGTCCGCAATGCCTTAAACAGGCCAAAGGCCAATATTTTTTAACGCTATGTCGGTATATAATAATCCTTGAACATACAAAAGTTAAATGTGTCGTAGAACATCCAAGAAATGTGGGCTCTTCATAGTGAATATATATTATATATATATAGATTAGCTATATAATGCAAAATGTGGCTTTTGTTTGTTTTAAAGGTGCGTATATGATAGAATGTGCTTTTTGTTTGTTTAAAAAAGCACAATGTGCTTTTTGTATATGTTTTAAAGGTGTGTATATATATATCAATTTATATATATTATATATAATATAATATATATAATATATATATATATATATCTAACATATTATAAAGGTAAATATCCAAAGTAAGAATGCCGTAATAATTAGATAAGTTTTCAAGTGGAACATAGGGCGAAAATATTACTATTCATTAGTCTAATAATGAACCTTTCTTAGTATGGCTAATTAATTAAAGTCATAGTTGTTTGTTAGCTCATGAGAGTTATCTCTCATTGTCATAATAATATTCATGTCTTTTGACGGAATAAAGCGCAAGCAAGGAAACGATTACTGGCGAACAAACTTTCCTCGAACGTCACACTCTATGTTTATGAATAAAATTTCGCCCTAGAAGCGTAGGAATCGTGAATATATATATATATATATATATAAAATTTCGCCCTAGCTATGATATAGTGGATATATATATATATATATATCACTATATCCACTCTAGGGCGAAATTTTCTATTCATAAACCTAGAGTTTGACGTTAGGTCGAAATTTGTTTTCGCCTTAACGTATCCTTTGTTTGGCGCTGCATGGGCATTGCACTGACCTAAACGTGCCGGACGTATCGCATACCACGTTATACCTTGCGCGATTTGTTAAAAGCACATGTCAGAAGAGATGGTTTTAATTCATTATTAGGGGTACATAATATCCGTTTTTCTATGAAACCACGCGATATGTGGTCAATAATTATTTTATATTTGTGTATTGTGTTTAATATAATCGTTGTGACGGGTTCTCTTTAACCACGATTGCCCCAAAGACTTAGGTGTGCAAAGTGGTTTATGACTATTCAGAACCCGGGGTATTTCATAACACCATAGCATGCGTACCAGGACCGCCGTACACAGCGACATAATGTTTAAACCATAATGCATCAGCGACGCGGTTTCAGCTAGCAACCGACCCATTTTTTCCTGTATTTCCATAAACTGAATAGTTGAAAAAAATGAATGTCCAACGCAGCATGGCATGGTATACCCAACCAATGTACACAAAATCAGAACTCGAGATAGAGGCATCTCTAAGAAACACTCCCGTACAAGGTTGGAACTTCACATGTTGAGTAATGGCGCTAGTATTGTGCGGAAATATACAATTATATATGGAAAGGATTTCCCCTGAATTTGTACCTCAGAAGTACTGATTTACTATGATTATTGAATGTTATGACAATATTATGATGAAAGCCTTCTCAGGTAAGTGGTGTGCCCTGTTTTACGAGCCGAGGATGATATAAAACAATTTTTATTAGCTACGAATATTGCGAATCCGTTTTTCTTCGGAGCCCATTCAAAGGCATGCTACAGATTATGGAAGTGCTTATACGTGATCCAGTATTGCCAAATGAAAACGTTCATCTCGAGTAGAAGTTCCTTTTACTAGTAACACTGGCGTATATTCCAATTGTCTGAGAAATAAATCCATTTCCCCTCTAACCATGTATAGTATTTGTACTAATACAATGAGTTGTGCTGTGCCATGTGGTAGTGATTATGTCAGTCGGTGTGGAACAAATTGGAATAAACCATTTGCACGATACCCATAAATGCATCTCGTACTGTGCCCACTTCCATCCGGGAACTTCAGCCTCAAGTCAGCTTAAAGCATACGGTTAAGAGCGTAATACTAGAAACTTAACCTTATCAGTGCCTAGGGTGCATTAACAGTTGAACTGTATAGGTCCGCAGGTGACATTAGGGCACGGTTACGATGGAAAATGCCACCTTTTGTAGTAAATTTCAACATTCAGTGCCTCGCTTGTTTTTTGTTCCTATGATATCTTCTACATCTATAAGATTAACTTCTCATGAAAAGGTACTTTGTACTGTAGTTTTAGGCCCTGTCCAGCGATAGCGATACGAACAAACAGAATACTTTTGTAAACATGAAACTCCGGGACAAGTTTTCCTGGATGGAAATGGGCACAATACGATATGCAGAGCCGTACGCAGGATTTTTTACGGGGGTTCGGGTTTCGAAAACGTGGACTTTTTTGTGGAAAAATGGACCTAACCGCCTAAAATGGACCAATTTTGGACAGTTTTGAAAACATCTCATCACCACAAGTGGACTTTTTCGTCATATTTGGACTTTTATCAAAAATTAGCAAAAAGTGGACCTTTTCCCCTTTGGGGAATTTGGGGGTCGACCCGCACCCTCCGCACCCACCCTTGCTTAAGGGCCTGACGAGATGGAATTATGGGGATAGTGCCAAATGTCTATCAGGGATTCAGGGACCCGAGGTTCCAGGTCATTGACTCTTGACTTATCATTCTGACCCGCGAGAAAAAATGTTGAGAGTCATTTTGACCCGTGGACTTTTGAACATAAGATATCAAAAGTCGGCCGAAGTCGGATTTACTTTCCAATACTCTAAAATTACCGTACGCAAGTCATTTGTTGCGGCTCTTGCACATCAAAGGTTTCAAGAATCAGCTGAGGGGCTTTGAAATGTTTTCCCAATTACGTCCATAGTCGCAAGTCATAAGTAGCTATTACAATACCTTGACAAAGAATACTAGGTGATCGCAATTAAATCCTTGTTGATAGCTTGACTGCACAAGTAACGGGTTAAGTCTTAACATCAATTAGATGGCAGATCAATACGATTGAAATGAATTCTGTTGTTAGTTGCTTTGAATGCACTAAGTACATCAACATTGAGAAGGTGGAGATCGCTATTAGTGATTTGTTTGAGAGCATGTGTAAATAGTATGAAGTAGTTTGAAGCGGCATCACTCCAGTTACCATAAACTCAGATTCATCACGAGGTCACCGACAAACTGTGTATGCATATTAGCCTAAACTTGAAAACGGGGTGACTTCGTAGCCCCGCCCATGTGTGACTCTCAGTGCATAGGCCAAGGCATTAATTGTTTTTTATTAGCTAGCTCTAATCAAAACAAGTTTTGGATCTCGATGCCGGCCAATTCCCTTGTTGGGTTGTCTCATATTTTACGGGTGGGGAGTGGTCGGCTTACTGAATTGCCCCTGGTTGGTCGGCCCGGAGTTAGTAGATGTCAACTTGGTTTACCTTTGAACCTCGGTAGACTGGCTGGCAGTAAGTGGACAGCCAACCAATCATGAGCCGCTCTTTCGAGCCCTATTTACGTTTCGCATTGTTTACTTTGTTCCAAAACAAATTGTCACATCAAGGCTGGTTGGCAGAGTTTTTTAGTCACAAAAAAAATTCTTGTTCACGCTGATGAAAATAAAGTACGTCATCTTTGCCTTGCCTAATCATCAGAGACTTCTTAAAAGTAGTTGATAACTCGGAGAAGAAAGATGGGTAGGAGAGGAAAGGCCAAACAATGTGTCGTCGGCGGGGTTTGGGTCGAAAAGAGGAAAGAAACAAGAAAACCAGGTCCCCAGGGTGACGAGAAGCGTTGCGAGAAACGGGGCAGCCAATTTCATGGATGCCGTTGCGGGAGTCAAGCGACCAGGCAGGTACAAGTACAAAACAACCTGTCTCCATGAACTTGAATTCCCGGGCCGTCAAGTACAGTCACGGCACAGCTCAACTTGCCCACGCAAGTGGCAAGTTCAGAACCGGTAAATACTACCCGTGATGGCACCCATGTGTGTTGTTACAGGGGAAGCTAATCCACCCAGGGGCAGCAGCTACTCAGTTCATGTTCGAGCCCACCTCCACCAGGCCCTGCCACTTCCGTTCCAGTGCTAAGATACTGTACGAGTTCCAGCGATGCTACTCCCAGTTCCAGCGCCCATAGCTAATCAGCTCACGGACCCAGCTATCCAGTCATCAGCCTCAGGTTTACCATGGATATGAGCCGTGGCAGAAATGCAAACCTAGCCCGCAACCCTACGGCACGAGTCAGAGTATAACGGTGAGTGTCAGGGTGACAAGTAGCTCGGGTAGCATCCCGGGTCAGGTATCATTATTCGTAAATCCCCCGGGGGGGGGGACTTTTTTTTGGGGGGGGGGAGGACTGGAAAAAAAATTGTCCCCACCCGCGTCAGCCCCTCGCGTCGGTCTGCGCTCCCCTGGGTGACACCCTCCCACAAGCAATGAAAGAGAAAATTGGGAGGGGGAATTATTTGAAGTAGGGGCTAATTCTGGAAAACTGGGGCGGTGCCCAACCGCGCGAAAGTTAGCGTAACAGTGGTAGCCAGGGTCGACACGGTGATTAGGAAACAAAGCCTGTGCGTAAAATAAAAATCCATTTCAAAATGGACAGTCGTTCATTGTTTATGCCTTGTTTTTTGGTTTCACCCCAATCGCGCGCAGGAGGTATTAAAATACATGCATTACCATCAGATCCGCTCGATTAGCTTCGGCGGGGGCTTAGGTTGGCGGAGTTACGACACGCATTTTAGGATGCGACAGCAGGGAAACCCCAAAACCCTTGGTCTGCTATCGACGGGGAACTGGGGCTCTTGTTCGTAATGGCACCCCAAACGCGCGGCCGTACCAGCCCACCTTCCGCCCGCAGAGAGCGGCAATCGCACCCTACCTCCGCTTTCAGATCAGGTAACCCGCCAGTTACCCGTGCCATTTGTTTCAGTGTTAACAAGTCAGAGGCTGATCATGGAAAAATTGTAAATTTCGCCAAAAGTGTGCGAACTGTGGCAATGCCCAACCGTTGCAAGTGCGTGTAAAAGCCGTAAGTAAAGCAGAGGGGCGAGATCCAGTCATTGGAACAGCGCTATGACATGGATCCCGGGCTTGCCGTATTTGGTCATTTGGAGGGATGTCTTTTGCGCGGGAATTTAGGTACACCGCAGGTTACAATAAATGTTGTTTTACGTTGAAAGGGTATCCCCCGCGGTACATTTCATCGGCTTTTCGTTGCATGCATGTTTTTGACAATAGTTTTGATATATTGATATGTACGTGTATTTTGTATTATGTTGGGTACGTAACGTCCATTACGGAAAGAGGGGGGTGGTTGTAAATTATAAACAGGCGAACTCGTATTTAGCGAGCGTAAATGTCCCCACACGAATGTCGCGACACTACAGGCGATAAAATGCAATACAACAACCCAATCCTCCCCAACACCCCACCCCTATGGCATAGTAGTCTATAATGCGAAGTAGTAGTAATTTTGCCTATCCGGACGTACCTTTTCAGAGATTATAGCAATAGGCATATTTAATTAGCTCCTTGGCAGACCTAAGCCGCATATATCACAAATTTTCAAATTCCAAAAAGATGTGGCCAATGATAGGTTTCATGCAGTGCGGGAATTTGAGGATCCAAGCTACAGTGTCCAAAAATATAGCAAATTACGTGATTTGCATATTAAATTAGCGCATTTGCATACTCATTCGCCCAAAAATACGCCCCAAATCTAATCAGGTCGAGAACTCTTCTGCCATGCTTCCTTCCACCAAGGAAACTCATTATACGCCTTACAGACTCAGCAGAAGACTTGTAAACAGGCCTTGCAGCGATAATTTTTTAAATTTATTGCAAATTAGAACTTAATTAGCATATTTTTCGCCAAAATCTAATAGGTGAGAAACTCATCAACCAGCTCTTTCCATCCGAAGTTAATCAATGTTTGCCCTTACGGAACTCCATGTAAATCATATACAACATGGGTTAACATTTTATCACAGACGGGACGTTCACGACCGGGGCACGAGACACGACACAGACGGTGATCATTTTAAAGTCACCGTATGAAACTCGTTCGGTTGGGAACATAGCATAAAGTAAGATTCTTGGGTGACAGAACAACATGGCCATGGGAACTTTTGGTGGGGTGGTCCAGGTTTGTCCCAGCATGGGTTGCGCACTTTTGTAAATAGGTTTTGCCCAATTTGTTTAATGGATTTTAAGACTTCAAAAAATCTAGGAAATAAATAAAAAAAAAAAATAATAATTAATTTAAATTAATAAAGAAATAAAATAATAGTGTTAGGAAGTGCATGGTTGATGGCGTCCACAGTATGGCCACTGGTAGGTTAAACCCAATTTGTGCCTATTACATTATATGGGTTAACAAATAAATTAACAAAAAAAAAAAAAATCTAGTCATGATTCATTAATTTATTATTGGGATACAGGCTGTTTGATCCATGGTTAATCACTGGCATGGGTTTTTTCGACTTCATGTAAAACATTCGGCTGGGCTTACTACCAAACTAAATAGTAATAATTGTAGGCTATAATGTACACTAACTCCACCATAAGGGGCTTGAGGTGGCAAACACAGCTCACTTACACTCAAGTACAGGTATATATAAAAACTCTGCAGTTCCAGAAAGCGCACGGTTGGGATATTCTAAAGTAATAACATTCATGGCTTAATAAGGTAAACAAACAAAAGGGGACATGGGATCAAGTTTGATGGCTGTAGCTGTACGGCTCCTGTGGTCTCTATCTGTATTGTTCACACCTTTGCCATTAAAGTTGGCTGTTCATCTCCACTTTGCCAAAATATCGGAATTAAATAAGTTATGCGGTCTTTCTCGGCATTGTCAGGGCCTAGCTGGGGGGGGTTCCCATTGTTTTATTAAAGGGGTGTCTGGCTTTCATGCTTAAATTTCCATATCAAATCGGGGAATGCAGCTGGTCATAAATTAAAACCCGATTGCATGACCATGTGTACAACCCATAATTTCAGGTTACAAATAGCCAAGAGAGGGTGACAACTCTGTGCCACCAGACTTGCTATGCGTAGCCCCCTCACCAGTGAAATTTGTGAGCTGCTGGCCACTGCTGGACGAGTACACGGATCAGAAGGCTGCGAGTGTTTTACGGTCAGGGTTCTCACATGGTTTAAGATTGGCTTCTCAGGTCTCAAGCATGCCATGGAGGGCAAGATTTAGAGTCGCACGTAAATACCGCAAGGTGGTTAGGGAAATGAAAAAAGAGATTCAACTTGGCAGGATTGCAGGCCCTTTTGTATTCCACCTTTTTCCAAATTTCCGTGGTTCCCCAAAGGCGTATTCCTAAGTCGTCACCAGGTTCCTTTAGACTCATACACCATTTGTCCTGGCCTCTTGGGCAATCTTTAATGATGGGATTAAAGTGCAGAGGCACGGGTGTGCTTAAAGTATACCACTTTGACGAAGCAGTTTTTCTCTCCGCTGCAATGTTGGGCCAAAGTGCTCAGATGGCCAAATCTGACTTAAATCACTTGTCGATACTATATCTGAAGAGCCAGCTCCCCAAAAAGCCTCTAGAAAAGGTTGAGGTCTACACAGTGGCCCAGAAGGGTTGAGAGTTGTTCTTGGTCACTTTTGAGGGTGCTGATTTCGAATCGGTTATGTGTACTTTCATAAATGGTGGAAAGTATTTTGGGCAAAATTTGCTATTAAAGGGACCACTCCTGAGTTTGAAGAGTTATAAGATATATGTGAGCTTTACTTGATATATTATTAGTTCAGTGGTTACTTTAGTACAATGAGACGTTCATTCATAGTTGGTCATACCATTATTCTGAGGTGAAGGAAATCCTGCAGGAGTGTATTAAAGGGCATGCCATGGTTTCAAGGATAAATTTGAATGAGAACCATTATGTATATTGTACGTACTTCTCATCCATTTTGCAATAATAGTTGCCAAATATTGATAGTTACCAAGACAACATCCAACATAAGACAGCACAGTTAGCACAGCACAATATTCATTTTTCAAGAGACATTTGAGATTTCATGGAAGGAAAGCAAAACATATAGTAATTTGAGTAACACAATCATTGTTGAAGCTTTCTTTCTACAGTAGTATGTAGGGAAATGTTAGATTCGGTTGCGTAGCTGATGCAAACGTCTTTGTAGACATCAATTAGTTGTGATAATCTAACACTTAAGAATTAAAGGGGCAATATCAATCTAAAAATCACTATTTAATCATTTTAAAATACAGTCAATCCTCCAAAGTACTAAACCAAAATTATTCAAGCAGATCTGTTTTATAAGGTTGGCAGTCCCAAGCGACAAGGAGTAAAGATTGTGAAAATTCCTGGGATAGCACCCAAGGGCCGATAAGGGCCACGGGGAGGCCATACTGCTCCGGGGGGGGGGCAAAAAAGGAGGGAGGAGAAGGAGACTCAGTCCACACAAAGGTTGTGGGGGGGATCTCGATTTTGCGGCGGCGTGTCGGACGGTGACCTCCGAATTAAGTGGGTCCGATGGCGGGGCCGCCGAGAGGGAAAAATTGCGGGCCCGGGGGAACCTTGGAGTTAATTACGGGGCCCCATTTTACCAACTTCGTTTTTTCCCAGACAGAACCCCATACCCGTACCCGGGGATAGTTATACCGTGGCTGCGAATTAAGCGGCCATGTGGGGGGGGGGGGAGCTGTACAATGTAGTTGATGCAACTTAAATGGGTTATGTTTTTGTTGAATATAATTTTTAGAGACGGGCGCCAGGGGGTGGTGGGTGGCGGGACTGGTGGGGGGCCTCCCGCGCGAAGCGCGGTGGGGGTACCCTTGAATAGTTACTTTTAAAGACAGATAAAATAGTAAAATTCGAAGTTGTTGATAGAGGTATGGTAAACGGTTTTTAAAAGTGCATAGCTAATGGTTTTCGTTTCGTTTTGAAAATAATAATATTAGAACGTGAATGTTCATGGAGAGTTCATGATGAAGCGGGCCGGGGTGCATGGGGGTTGGGTGATGCAGGCACGAAGGGGCGGAAACCCTTGCAATATTTCCGGACTATTCACTTTCCAAAACACATTTTCTATGTTATTTTTGGTTTTGTGAAACAATTTGGAATTGGAAAGTTGTCCACTTTATAATTCATGGCCAACCTTTGTTTTAAAAAACAAAATCTTATTGTTTTGTGTAATTTCTCAAACCAAGAGAAACTGCAAGGGTTGAACTGTATGGAAAAAACAAATAAAACAACCTGGTACCGGCAAACTTTTGAATAAGTAGCTTGACGCATATGTATCAGCTAATAATGCCTGAAAGTTAAGAGCAAAACGTTAATCACTACCGGACGAGATCATTTTGGGTTCCCCTTTGTAGTATTTTTCTTCTCCCTTCTTTTTTCCTCTTTCTCCATTTTTTTCTCCAATTTTTTTTTACGGCGCCCCCTAGGACCCCGGGCCCTGGGTCAATTACCCCTTTGACCCCCCCTCTCGGCGCGGTGGTTGGTGGGTTTGGGGGTACTGCCGAATGGTGGCTTCTTCGAAGTATCGCCTCGTTTACCGCCCGCCCGCCTCGTTTCCAAGGCATCGAACGCTATGCGAAGGAAACTCTCCTTCAGGAATTCTCCGGGCTGGTTTGCAGGGGACTGTGATGCAGCTACCATTTCCAATACAAGCGGCTTCTATTCCATTTTCTTCCTACCACCAAGGGGGAATTGGAGGCCCATACTTAAAGGTGCAACGGGA
Organism: Ophioderma brevispina; assembly: GCA_023653785.1. NCBI lineage: Eukaryota > Metazoa > Echinodermata > Ophiuroidea > Amphilepidida > Ophiodermatidae > Ophioderma > Ophioderma brevispina. Next base: position 16,763 of record JAMKCH010013567.1, on the reverse strand, counting down.
TGAGGATTTTGGGGCAATTCCATTAATCCTTACATTAGAGTTGATTCATATAATAAGGACACCATGATTTTTTGGCTACAGAATGCCTTGAAAGTGAAAACAAAACAAGGCGATTTTGAGTTTGCCTTCATTTGATCAATTTCAAACTTTTTGTACCAAGGACATGATTTCAGCGCTTATACTCATTTCAGATGGGGACTATTTTTGATAGAAGCTCACATTAGTGCAAAAATTAGCAATTTTCACATTTTAGGGACACCTGATTTATGTGAAAATGCTCTCGGCCTGCACCTTTTGTATGGAGACGCCAGCCGCCGAGCCAGAGGTTCTTCAGAAAGGTTGGCGTGGCACTACCACCTGATTTTCAAGACGCGTACCTATATGTTCTCCGCACATGTCCTTTGCAAAAATGGGAGGGGGCTTAGGCAGTCAGCGTCCCCCCCCTTAGGTATCTCGCACGACTCCCAGGAAACTTCACTTGAGTAGTCCAGGTGGTGGCCCGAATTCCTGACACGGAGGAAAGGACAAACTCTTTCGTCTTTACTTAGATGAGTGGCTAATGGTAGTCCTTCATACTAGCTTGGGGAATGTTGTGCCGTTGGTCCGAGCACTAAGCTTTCTTAGACAAGTAAATGTGAACAGGTCGGGCCTTGGAAGCCTTTGCAATTTCTCACTTATTTGGAAACCAGTCTAGATTGAGGATGAAAGAGGTAAAAAGGCTGGCCCGGTTTAAATCCTGGGCAGTCCGTCGGTGTCGGTCCAAACATAGCTTCGTATCATGGGGTCTCTGGTGTGCCTGATTGGCGGTCGTCTCGTATGAAAAACTAAAGATTGAGACACTTCCAGACAGGATGGCACCATGTTCTGCCTCTTCCGATCCCGGGTCTCCCAAGTGGTATTCTCAGACAGTCAATGTTAGGATGCACCCACCAATTTGAGCCAAGGAAGGTCCAATTCAGCCAATGATAGCCCGCAATCACCCTGAAGACGGATGGGTTGAAGTCGGGTAGGGGGCGGCGGCGAGGTGGTAGGGCAGCCGAACGAATCCCGAACCGAATGGGGTGTGAGATCCAAGTCTTGCTCCTGATGAGGTACCTAGCTCCGCTTTGGGGTCGGGGAGGGGTGTCTCTTCTCCACAGACAGTGTTCCTGGCAAAAAACAGATTCTTTCGTTTACCCCGAAGCATGTTTCTCCACGACTCACCAGGGTGTTTGCATGCACTCAGATTGGTGCCATGGGGCTCGGTGGTTAGGAGCCCCTGATCGGTATCTGGGGACCGTACAAAGAACATTCGTACCCAAAAACACCGTTATCTACACATTGACACCCCCTGGTCCTGTACAGAGATTCGCATAAGAAAACGAAAATATTCGCCTGGCAGGCTCCTTAGTCAGGGCGCATGATGTTCAAGCTCAATCCTCATCATGGGCGTTCTATAAATGGTCCTCCATTCCCACCATTTTAGACAACGTCGGATGGAGTTCGGCTTCCACCTTGCAACAGACTTAAAGGGTGTGTTGGTTAAAACGGATGGGAAAGGCCGCTGTCCAAATTCTACAAGCTCTACTAAGAGGTCGATCAGACAGTGTTGAAGTTTTTTGCGTTTATGAGTAGCTATATCTGCGACCCTCTGCCACCGGATTGTCAAATGGTATTGTGGGAAAAGAGGCCGTGGAAAGTACCTATCGCTAGCGCAGTGTCCTCTCAGAAGTGAGAGGGTGATACTAATCTTACGACACCAACACGATTGGTTTTCTCATCCCGAAGGCGTTGCTGGGAAGGTTGTATGTACTTATATGGATTGGAAGAAACGTTTATTGCTGGAAATGGGAAAGGATAAAACCAATACATATTATGCCCTAGCCAACATTATGGTACTTGTTTTGAAGTTATGATTGGTGGCACAGTATATATATACTTAACCTTTGCCAAAAAGAAAATTCAAGGGTTTGAAAGTGGGAATGCATCTTTATATGCTATTTTGTAATTTTGCCCCTTTAAGCCTATTTGGGAATTTCTTTCACATCATAGCTAGAGACAATAAGCAACAGAGTTGATCCAATAACACATAATTGATCTTTTTATTTTTTCAGTTTGAAAGGACTCAAAGTCTTTGAACTGAAAAGATTTAAATGTGATATTATAAAAGGAGTGTCCTTTACATGCAAAATTAAATGGTACCCCTCATGGCTTTGGAATTTGTATTGGGCCACTGTGAGCCACTTTAGAATAAAAAAAAGAATCAATATCTACCATTTATTTTTTGTTAAGTTTAAAAGAAAATTTGAGATTTAAAGTAAGCGAAATTGCCCCTTTAATGCTAGGTTTGTTAATTTTATTCCTGTTTGGATTGTTTTAAACATTCAGAGCAATAGAGACACAATTTCATGACAAATATTCACAAAAAATGATGCCTGTTTTTAACTTTAAACTGCAAAAAACTCCAATATTATATTTCAAAATACAACGGAGTGCCCTTTAATGGAATTTAGGAAAAACTTTCACCACTTTTACGAACAGTACACATAAGAGATTTGGAATCAGCACCACAAAATTGACCAAGAAACCGCCTATTTATAAAACCTTCTGTGCCTCCACTGTGTAGACCCCCTCGAATTTGCAACCCTTGGCTCTCCAAATCCCATCTTGTATTTTTCTCAGAAAGAAAACTCAAATCACCTTATTTCCATAGGACTTACACAGGTAAGAGACGTCATGACAAATTAAAATGATGCTATCAGCATTATAAAGGGTTATTTGATTTAAGTAGTTATTTAATTATAATTAAAATGCCTCACATAAAGGTATATATCTAAGCAAATAAATCGCAAGATTTAATACTTTAAATTGTAATTAGTAAAATATCTTGATTTTTTTCACTTCCAGTAGTGCCCAAGGGGGGGGGGGGGTCCTAGGACCCAACCTAATTATGCAAATGAAGCCATGGGCGGATTGGAATTTTTTTAGTATCAGGGTGAAGCGTATTCATAATAAATCAGGACAATCAGCAAAAAACTCCTTGAAAAATTTGATTGCGTAACCGAGAAATCGGAAAAAAAATCAAAAGTTGGGTAGATGGAAACCCCCCCCCCCTTGGGCAATTAAGTGTTAATCATTTCAGGTGAGGGATTATGTAAAACAAGAACAAAAAAAAATAATTACTTAGTGTGTGTTGTGTGTGTGTACGCACGTGAGTGTTTGGGTTTGTATGTGTGGGTGTGTGCGGCGCGCGCTCCACGCACGTGTGTGAAGGGTGGCCGAGATTTTTTTTCATTTTGGGGTTGAATCCCCGAAACCCCTTCCCCCGTAAAGTTGCCAGTAAATTGTGTTTGGCCATATTCACTATTCAAGGCAGAGAACATTTGTGTAAGAAACATTTCTTTCGAACGAGGCACAAGGCATATCATTAGTCACAATAAATCAAGCCAATCCATTAGATTTCTGAACCTACACAAACTATGCCTTTGGAGAATACCTTTGGAAAATATTGAGCTCATTTTAGGCTTCTCCCAGGAATGGGCGATTTTAATGGAAGAATGATACTGAATTTGTGGGAAGACAAACCGCCGGACAAAGTATGCACCTATTCCAGCGTGTCTATGTATAAGTAGGGACGTTTCAAGCGTTTCAGATATTTGCGTTGGCTTTCAGATGTTTGCATAATGCATGCAAAAATATTGAATTGTTATATAAAAAATACACCACGAGGAGGAAAACTAAACAAAGTAGTGTTTAATTTGATTGGCCTTGAAACCCGGCTACCCGTTTCTTATGAGGGCAACACAGCAAAACGGATCTGATTCAAGTAAAATCGCAACCAGAGAACTAAAATGCCGCCATGAAGACATATATATTTTTCGACGTCTTATTTCTACCAAAAAATATGAATTCCTTGAAACCAAAAATAATGAAATGAAGGGACCTGTACTAAAACAGCAATTTCATTCCAATAAAACAAGGAGAGTGACGAGAAACATTTTAAAGTTTTAACTATCTACTTGATTTTATATAAGCATCCACGATTTGGGGAACGAAAGAGGACGGCTTACTCTTAAATGAAATATTGTCTCATCGTAACTTTTATGGTTTGGGCATTTCAGGATCTTAATTTTTGACTGTACAAAAGATAATATGTTTATATTTTAACAATAAAGAATGGTAAGAAAATTGGAATATCCTAAAGATAATTGCCATTATTAACCCAAATAAGAAACAAAATGTATAAGTTTACGATGATAACGATGATAGCTATCATACAGCTAAGATTTTTTTAAAAATGATAGCAAGACAGTAGAAATAAAATAGAAATCTTTTTCAGTCAGTTTATTATTGTATCCATTTCCAGAGTAATCCTGCAGTTGTTGATGACATGTTTTATAGGGTAAATTGATCGTGGCACAAATTCTCAGATAGAGTGCGGGATTCAAATGCATCGAGTCTATTTGGCGAATGTTTCCCTGTAGAACACAAAATATGAAATCTTTTTTATTCATAAGCAATGAACATGTAGAAAATCTTACAAATATCCTCGGCAAATATCTGTGTATGCTCAAGTTTACACGATCTGCAGTTCAAAATAACCAGCTAGTTCCTTTCTGTTACATCATAAACATAAAGTAAGCCCAGTTAATTATTGAATAGCATATTGGCATTTATTCTCAGCAAACGCGAAAAGTGTCTAGCCAGTCTACCAGTGGGCAATCGACGCTGAAACGTTCGAAAAGGACGTCGAGAGTTTTAGGAAATTTACACAATATTTATGTCGAAAATGCAAATAGATTTGACCGTCGTTCTAAAACGTCGATTCAATTGCATTGTCGACCCGTTAAATGATAAAAACGGTCTCGCCTGTTTTCGACGTGCACACAACAAAACCCGTCGTTTAGACACGTCGCTCTAAACGACTATGTCCGCTGGGCTACGTTCATCGACCTCTTACTATAACAACATACGGCGGTCCATTAAGTACGTATATCCTGTTTTAGGAATGAAAAAAACAAAAAAGTTGGCAAAGCGCGCGTTTGAAAATTCTCACGACTGGAATACTACGAAAGGCATTGTGGGAAAAAGGGATGCGGGACCGTAGCGATTGCGTGTGAACTTTTCCCGTGGTTTGCTGAGCACCGAAGTTACCCCACAAAAAAACGGTCCATTTTTCGCTAGGTTCTATAAGTACAGACCCAATTATGATACTATTATCCAAAACAAAAATAGTAAAAGGACCTCTGATGCAGAAATCTCCATTAGAACCCCTTGTTTCCGGAGATATTTGGAGTTAGTTTCATTTGCATGCATCGCTATGACGGACTGATAAAGTCAATCTCTAGCGCAGTACTAGTAAAATTGAGAAAATATCTTTCGAAGTCTGGGACACCGACTACACCCTTTCCAGACCGCCGTACTATAAACCATTGCGTAAATCTTGGCATCCTTGGTGCCGAGTTGTGATTAATTGGACACCAAAACATGTAAATGAATCGAACTCAGCCATGTGAATCCTTTTACATGTTGCATTTTCTCTTACACAGCTACCATTCAAAATTTAGGAATGTGCACCATTTCCTCCCAAACAGATATGTTATATATAAGCGAATATTATATTTACGTCCCTTTAAAATTCATATATAAAGAGGTGCACAATAGAAAAGGCGTGATCACAAACAGTGGTCTGTCTCATCGCAACGATGGAAATTTATCATATCAATGAGTTTGGTTTCCTATTACCACTGAATACAAGAAAATATTTCAACACCGCAAGATGTGCTGCCCGTCCATTTATCGCATTGCGAGGATCAACTACATTTAATAAATTCCCTCAAAAAAACACCAGCGTTTTAAAAGAAACTTTTGGCGTCCTCGCTTTTTTTTCCAACTTGGCCCGAATTCTGTTTCTTCCCTCAGGGAAACTGTAGAGACGAACCAGCGAGGTTCGCGTGGAGCCTTCAGGGTCTAAGCTTTTGTCACCGATCAGTGGTAAAAAAAGCGGGGAACTTGAAAAATTGAATGGGAAGAAGGCCAGCAACGATATTGAAAAAAGTGTTGCTCTTGCAGGTCAAACATTGAAGGAGAATTACACTGGGATTTAGGAGAACAGCGATAGAAGGCATGTTTTTACAACAAGCAACATATTTTCTCGGGAGCTTCACTCGGAAGTCAGTGCTCTAGTATTACATTGCCCCGGGACATCAGAAAAGAAGACACACTTCAGATGCGATTTTAGCTAACATTTCTTTTGTAATGTTACCGAAGGCGAAACATCAAAAAATGGTACAGTCATTAATTTCAGCATTAATGTTGGTTGGTTACCAATCCAGGCCCTTTAGACAATTTGTGTAATTAACTCTGTCACAAATTCTAAGCCAGCACCTAACTGACATTGGGAGTTTTTGTGGCGCACCGTTCTGTTTTTGATTTAGGGGGAGAGGTCAGAATTTTCAATACATTTAAACTTCAGAATATTTAAGGGACAGAGGTTGATTTCAACCCCATCTTGTTTAATGTGTGGGTTTGTTTGAACTCAAAACCACAATAGCAGTCAGTTTCGTAAGTATATGTTTTCTCGTTCATTCTATTTCGGACCATTCAAGTCACACGAAAGTGAGGATTTAAGAGTAATCATATTATTCAATATTATGAAGTCTAGTCAATTAAGTAGTTCGACAATTTCAATCACCAATACAGCATTCAATTTGGTATAAAAATCAACGTAATTTTAAAACGGTTTTGGGATGCAAATTCATCCCAATTATATTCTTCAGGTTGAGTTGCTGCTTAAGAAATCAAATCCGTTTTAGGAAATTAAATAAATATTAAATTATAGTATATAGAGTTAAATGTAGTACAGCGAACAAGGGATTATGGCAAGGGGACTTCAGGGTCCCTATTATCGGTGATACTGGTGTAATTATCGCTGTTACAATATGGGGGGGCTGCGCCGCCAGCCCAATAGTTGCCTACGAAAAGGAGATATTCTCAAGATGGCACTCATGGGAAAAGTAGAATTCTAAAGCTCCGTGTTAGTAAACTATTACACAGGTAATATGACCGTCTTCAATTTTTCGTTTCAAATCTAAAAAATACGATCTATATATATTTAGTGAATGATCCAGAATTATGATAAAAGTGAAAATAAGTATGACAAATCATGACATTGTCATTCCAACTCATAACTGGTATTTTTGTTTTGTTTGTTTACATACTTATAATGACCCAAGTCTCGCACAGGGTGTTCACAAAGGTCAAGGGCATGCACGGTCTTAACATCTCAGTCGCTCTAAGCCCCCTTTTGCGTGTTTGAGGTACTATTATTTCACTTGGAACAGTATTTACCAGGTCCCAAGGCATACTGGGGTGCTGACAATGTGAAATATAAGTCATTTAGGGGTGAATCAGGGGCATTATTTCAAATCCTTCTATTATACGGTAGGTAAAATATTTTTTAAAATTGTAATCATTGATTGTCGCGGGCAAATATTGATTTTTCTAAGCCTTATTTTTCTCCTTCATTATCTTCAAAATGATAGCTAAAGTTCCCGACAGAGGTAGAATCTATATAGTAGATTTAACACGAGAGGGGTTGGATGAAACGCCAGCTAATATGTTGATAATATTAATTATTTATAAAATGTTTAGCTTGGGATGGTGTGCAATTTCTATGCAATATAAATACTTTATGTCAGGTGGTTTCAATTCACAGTCCACTACTCCCGCGAAGATCCGCCTGACCTAATTTATGTTTCTTGAGACCAACACATTTGCAGTGGTCTAAGTAATAATATGTTCCCCCTAGTTTCTATCGCCATCTCTGCTCCATACCCTCATTTGTCCTCTATATAATGTATTTTTATCACATTTGTCCTAGTATCTGAAATTTTTTCTAGTTTATACGTGCTCTTGAACAACAATTTAAAATAACCGCTAGAATTTGACTTATCATAATAAAATAACTGTTACAAACGATAATAACCTCACATCAACGGTGTCATTTTAAAGCTGATCCCTCATAAATAAATGATATCTGGTAATACCGGGAAAAGGCATCATACTTCATTAAGCAGGTTTCCATATTATAGTGACCAGATATCCTAAGGCACCTACATAATAGCAGATCTGGTGTTACTAGGTTTTACTAAGACCATCCTAGTATTACAATGCTTGTAACTGTGTCATCATGAAAGACTTACAGCTGAACTAAATATAGTGTAATAAAATCAAGGTATAACGTCATAATTAAACCCAGATATTATGTGCTTTTTGATATAGTGTAATCGAATAACTTAGTTAACTAGCCATTGTCGGCGGAACCCTGACTTGGATTCCTTTCAAACCTCTTTTCAAATTATCCTTCAATAGCTTTAAAAAACCGTTTTTTTGATTAATTCCAATTAGCTTTTTCATGTTCATATTGCTTCCATGAAAGAGTATTGCCCACCTGCGAGCAATAACGGCCTTATATGACCTTTGGGACAAAACTATAGCATATATAAGGTTTCAACCAGAGTTTTAAATAGTTGGGAATGGAGTGCAATGGACCGTTTTCTGGCAAATACGTACAAGATTTAATGAGAAGACGGACCAAATTTTATAACACGTTTACCTCAAATTGAGACTCAATCAAACCACTCCATATCAATCTACCAATTATAGAAGACTGGATAGTAAATAAACTCTGAAAAATCTAATATCAGTTGAAGCTCAACATTACGCCTTATAGTGCTGACCATAATACATTGTCTATTTACAAACCGTGCTTTCCTTTAAAAGCAACCATGGAATGCAAGAAAAAAATTTAAATGTCTGTAGCGTCTTAATATAGTATTGAAACAAAGTGTTGCCAGAACTAATTTAAGCTGTAGCAATGAAACTAAAATAGAAATATATTTGCAAGAAAATTCACACACACTTATCAAAAACTCGGGCGAATTTCTGGATTACCAAGCAAGTGGTCGTTTGGTAACTGTCATGCATTGTCAAAAAATTCAGTCAAGTCATAATAACAATGTCTCACCCGAATTTCCGGGTGAGACATTGTCTCTATTCTTCAAATTTATTATTCTCTTTCGTGACGTTCAGGATCTCAAAATTTATTTTGATACTGAAAGTTGCGTTTTGATGGTATACGCGAATGTTAGTATAACGTGCCAATACCTAAAATACACAATTACGAAATTTCTCCCAGAGTAGATCGACTCTGAGTAAGATTAGGCACACCACTTACTACACTCCACATGTATAACTATCTCCCTTTTTTAGGTAGTCGGGGGGACGAGGCTGTGTATTCCGAGAAATGATCCTTAACTCGGTTGTGGAGATTTGAGAAAGAAATATACAAAACCAAACTGTTTTACGATCGATAAGCTGCAGCTGCGATTTAAAACCAGAATCCGTCTTGTAAAAATTGCATAAATGTATCCAAAGAAATACGCCGTCCTGAAAAGTAAAGAAGGCTCATGAAATCTTGGGCAAAGATGAATATCCATTAGTGGGACTGGTTTCGAAATGATATTCAGGTCCTGCCCGGGGTTTTTTGCAGCTAAACGAGGGTCCTATCTATCGTAACTATACTGGCCTAGTATTCGGGTTTGCGATTGTCTTCCACGGTCGTGGAAAATATCGCCTGAGCATTTTTTCACACTTTTATTTGCCGTCATATTTCGATGTTTGTGGAACACGCTACCATGAAAGAATTCACTAGCAAATAAAAGCGGTATTTGACAAGTCTCTGCCTGAAATAAGTGATGATAAGACTGACGGGTTATAAGGTTACTTATGGTGAACAAACATATAGGAAGTACATTAGACGCGTCAAAAGCCATCAGAGACATGTCACGTTTTGACATCTTGTTTTAATGCTAGCATGACGAAAAGCCTTTAAGCCATCTTTCAGCTACGAATCGACAGTGTGAACGGTTGCCGGCGTTGCATTATTCAGTTCGTAGACAGGACTATTTTACCCATGATTTAGTGGCTTTGGGCGACTTTGTTCCAGTATTGGTGTTGAGTCGTCTCGGCATTTCTCACCCAGGTATTGTGATTGGTTTTTATTTCATAGCACAGTTGGCATACAGATCCAATAAACCTATCGGTGTGCAGCGATTAAAATGGAATTGTTGAAGAGGACATCTAATTCATCTTACACTTAGAAACGCCTTTCAATGGCACGGGTGGATCACATGCATACAACTGATACTTGCAATCCCTCAATCGTCATAATATCTTCTTTAGAATAGAAAATATCCTGTAGCAAAACTGCACTGCAAGATGTGTACTTCATGAATAGAACATGTGCCATAGATCTCTTTGTTAAGGGTTGCCAATTATCGCATACTAACCTACGATCAACCTAAGTTCAAGAGAAGTAGACTGTCTCATAAAGTTTGGAATAAATATTTTTTTTACCACTTTTTTTATGAATATTCTTACAGTGTGAGTTATATATGATATCTAAGGTGTACATCATCACTACTCTTCCTAACATATCGCCACGAACTTGGTCCCACGATTAAACCTTTACGAACTGTGCCCTTAGGGGGTATTTGAAATGCAGATTTAAGGATTTTGTTTCAATTTTTTACATCAAGTCAGTTTGACAGATAACACATTTTTTGGATGATTTCATGCATCGAAATGTTCAATAGTACTGTTTTAAATACCAATCAGTCACTATTATCGAGTATGGCCACCACTAGGCATGAATCAGTGCGTCAACAAGTTGTTTATGATGTTAAAGGGCAGAACGTCCCACTCATCGGTCCCACTCACTGAGCTAACTCCTGTATCGTTTGAGGAAGATTGTCCCTGCTATTGATGGCTCGGCCTAAGGCATATCCCAGACATGATCGATATGCTTCATATCAGGGGGAGCAAGCAGACCATGGTATCTGCTCAACCTCCTCTACATCAAGAAATTGTCTCACTACAGCGGCCCTGTGCGGCGCGGCGTTGCCGTCTTGCAGCCGAAACTTGTTTGCAATAAACCCTTCTTGCCTGTGGCACTGTGGCAGGCAGTTTTTTTCCAGAATGGCCAGGTACACGACGGCGTTCCTGTTTCAATCTGGCACCACCAGTGACGTATTTCTTCCAAAATGGCTAACGGCCCATACCATGACAGAGCGCCACCACCTTGAGTCGATTCCTGAATACAGTTATCTCGGAGGTTCTCACCACGTAATTGACGAACCCTTTGTCTTCTATTTTGCATGGCAGGATTGCTCTCCCGTCCATAAAGACAATATGTCGTGATTCCTGAGTTGTGCGTCATTATCACTTTAGATAAGACGCGACAGGGGCCGCTTGGCCTTGAAATAGCTGTAATGAGTGGTATTATTTCCATAGCCCCAATGCCCCAAGCCTAGCTACAAGTCTCAGGTGTAGCGATTGATACACATATGGGCACGAAATCGCTGACCGGGTCAGCGACCGTGTCCCGTAGCGTTGTATCCCAGAATGGGCTTGGGCCTGAAGGGATCGACCCTGGTTCGAGATCGACCCAAATTTTCCACTTCTCTCCTTGCCATCTCCGGGACATGGCTAGAACGGGGGGGGGGGGGGGGGGGCGTGGATCCAGTGTGTTTGACAAATAACGTGGGGTGAATTACCAGTGTTGTTGACTCCAAACCCGAATAGAATTTTGAAAACAATTTAAAAACGAAATTAATATTTTAAAAAAAGAAAAAACCTAAAATTTCAATTTTCAATAATTTTAAAGACTAAGTGAGAAATGTATGTGGGCCGTGTGGTTTAGATCAGTTAACCGTCAGCTTTGTTAGAATTTGTGCCCCAACCGCCCCCCCCACCCCCCCCCCCCCCCATAGCCCAAATGTGAACCTGGTTTGTTGGGTATTTAAAAATGCCACTCACGCAAACCCCCATGGTTTTCTACTTGGTAAATTTGAATATTAGGTAAACCGTGGTATGATAAAAAAGCCTGTAAACAGGAGCTATAATGTAGTAGTAGCTTGCAACAGAAACGATTTTGTGTTATCATACTTCTAAAATGTAACAGTATAATATGTCAAAAGTCTAGACAAATCGACAATGGGGGACAGTAAAAATAGGGGTTAAATTTTGTAGAGGGGTCAAAAGTAAAAAAGGTCTAATTGTTTTGAACCCTACACCAGCTTATTAATCTGGTCATGATAATTCAAAAAAAGGTATAGTTTGCTATATCAACGGTCATTAGTTTCAGGATTATAGGCTCATAACGGTTCAAGGTCATCCTGGGGGTAATCCTTTCAGAGTGCTCCGATTTTGACGAAACTAGTCTCAAATGTTTGTCTAGTCATATCCTAGAACATTAAATGTATATTGCATGCATTTGTCATTGTAGTATGTAAATTAGAATGTAATAGCACGTAATGACCCCATAGGATATGTAGGCCATTGTTATATTTTGACCTCTAATTACATGAGTGCAAGTATTATATTCCCTCTTCTTTGGGGGACTATATGAAGAATTGGGACTATTTTAAAAGGAATCGGAGCATTCTGAAAATTTGACCACAGGATGACCTTGAACCCTTATTGCCCTATAACTAGTAAACTATAGCCCACAAATAGGGCAACTATACCCTTGTTAATCCTTAGGACGTGATCAAAATGTTGGTATCGATTTCAGTACAATTATACCTGATTTATATTTTCCCCCTGTACAAAACCTGCCCTGCAAATACATGTTTTCCGCTACTTATACTTTTAGACTTTTGATATGTTATTCTCTCATCATTTCTAAGTATAACATCACCAAAATCGTTTCTGTTGCAATTATTTGTGAGGTCACACGATTATTTTATTTAATTTTTAAAAAAAGAAAAAACCTAAAAAATTTGAAAAAAATATGAGAGATCTTTTTTGATTCCTCTGTTTTTCTTCTTCCTCTCCTTCATTCACACCTTCCCTGTATCACTATAATTGCGGTTTTCAAACAATTAAACACATTTGAGGGAAAAAAAAAAAGGGGGAGGATCTTCCCATGTTTCCTTTTTTACGCATTGCAAAGAGAAAAATACCTAAAAACATTGGACCAATATATCTTTCGTATGTCCCTGGGCATCGTAATTCTAGAGCGATGACTTTCGATGTGTATACTCAACGAAGAAATGTTGCTTGTCTCAAAAAAATACTTAGATTGCTTTATCCGTAAAAACAAGTTTAATTTCCCATAGTGTTTAGCCTGCAAGATCAACATTTTTTTTTCAATAAATATAAAAAATTAAAAATTTAATTCAAATTTCAGTTGTATTGTATTACCAACGATCGCTGTCAAAAAACTGTGTAGAATCGTTTAGTCCAAGCATTACGACTCCGTTATGTACAACGTACCATCGAGATGAAATAGAAATCAAGTAAAATCAGAAAAACGGGGGCGCGAAATGTTTCTTTATAAACGCCAAGTTTTTTAATGGCGATGAAAGGCGGTTGGTTGCTTTAAGTATGCTACGAATAATGAAAGCAGATGCTTGCACGGTGAAAAGTTTCCTCTTGCAGAGAGTGATAAAATCGATATTCTGTTACAACGTTTTGATGAGAAGACCAGATTCGATCACGCCTAGTACAAGTGAAAATGTAGTTCTTTAACTGGACATTTTAAATGCACTTCTAATAATGCTTGTATTGGGGATTTCCTTTATTTCTGCATTAAATAGAACAAATATTTACGGATTACTTGATATCATTACAAATCCAATGGCGTTTCCTAAGTGTGTAGTTTTGGGATATAAGAGTGTTATTCTGAAAGCAAATGTGTTTAAAACAGTCATAGCAACCTTTTTATTCTTCATAGAGTTTAATGGCCGTTCACAAGCAGAAATTAATTAATAGTCCCATAATTCACTATGATATCCATTACGCAATGCCTTTAGGACACCGTTTGAATATATCGTCGTTGCAAAGCTATGAACAGATTGTGATCGTAACAACAGCGTATTCTAGGGGCCATGCCCCTCATGACTGACTCGCAAGCGCTCCAATCGGGGGTGCGCCCCGGGAAATGGTTGTAAAATTGAAAATGACCTTTAACTACGAATACAGTATATGGCATTTATCTGGCCAAGGAATCGAGCACCGAGCAATAAACACACGATGCTTTCCACAAAACCACTTTACAGCGCGTAATTTCTCATTCCAGATAATCTCCCTATCATATATAAAAAATTCCACGTCAGTAAAAAATAGCTGTTTTAATTTTAGCATTTCTCTATTTATATTTCAATTTTCTTCATAACAACATAATAAGCCCTGCTTATTATTATAATTTGCCCTGCTTATTACATAAAATTTGCTTTTGTTTTATTTAGGCTACTCTGTATTTATATGGGAAAAAGAGCAGAGTTTCCATTTATATTGTTAACAACAAACCACCCACCCACCCACCAATGTTGTGGGCATACTAAAAGATTAATAGGAAAACACCCGAAAAATAAGCCATAGCTTTTTTTAGGATAGTTTCCTAAGGTTGTTATGTTGTTAACTTTTCCACAAGTTTCCTCCTGTTCTCACTTTGCTAAAAGGGGGGAAAGATGCACAGGGGCCAAATTTTAAATGTTCAAATTGTAAGTATAGGTTTTTATAATTCTATGGAAAAAAACGGTTCAAGGTCATAATGTGGCTAAAAGTTACGAATGTTCCGATTATTTTCAAAAATATGCCATGGGTCATCTCGTTTGTATAAAATGAAAAAGATATATTTAAACAGTTCAAGTAATTTCTGCATAGTATAGGGCTCATTGTGACAAATTACTACATGGTCAGGGAACCACCCCCAGGGCACAAAGTGCGCCTACAAGATCAATATACATATTTAAAAGGAGGTAGATGGAGTTGTCCACCTTCATATGCTGTACACATGTACAAAGTAATTTGTAATAAATTGATAAGAATCGGGACTGTTTTGGAAATGGTCCCTTAAAACTTAAGGTCAAAGGTTAGGTTCATATATACAATTTTCTTAATCGAGTGGAAACTAGAAGAAATACAATGGCAATGATTTAGATAATTGAATCATTTTGTTTTTACCCTTGTATAAACCTTACCCCATTATTCCTCAATTAGCAAAAGGGGAAAACTTGGGCACTTTCGATGTGTGACTCCTACAAATATTAATTAGCGGATTTTATGCGTTTTTACCTGAGGATTCAAAGCGCGCGCGCGGCATCATTATCATTACGATGCATCCAGGAAATGTCAGAATCATGTCGCTTTCATTAAGGTGTGTGCCGGCAAATAGCGCACTAACTATCATGCACTCTAGATGGGATTGATTTTCCCTCTAACAGCTCAACATTTCACTTTCGGGGGGAGAGAGGCAAGCGAGGGGAAGTGCCCTTGCCCAAGTGCACAACAAAGGGCACGCAGCTGGGACTCGAACCCACACGACCTTAGATCATGAGCCGGTTCGTCGTTCCACTGAAAACTATTCCTGAAATAAAATTAGCCATGGCTTATTAATTTCATCCTTCTAGGAAACAGAACTAAAGTTCTGGATCTATATGTTGTTGCACTCTGAATTTGTAAGTTTAGACTTCCATCGAATGATTGTATTGGTAATATATCTTTACTTTAAACGGTTGTAATTCAACTAGGAATTTTCAGCAGTAATAGAACTAGTCCCAATTTCTAATAACGATGAATGAGGTGACATTTTGTGTTATCCCCGTCTACCTGGGCCATTTTGTAACAAAACTCCCGAAGGGGGGGGGGGGGGTGGGGGTTACCACCCACGTAATTTTCTTACTGAACAATCGATTCCTATAAATTTGATATCCACAGGGTTAGCTTAGAGTTTAGCTTTACATTGGTAACAAAATAAGTACCAAACATCCCCATTTGCGTCCTATTGACGGTCAATGTTGAGGAAGGAGGAAAGTAGGGAAGGACAGGGAAAGTAGGAAATTTACTGAATATAGGGTGGAAAAATTTGATATTTCGCAGTTTAGCGACTCCTCAGAAACATTATGATAGCACAAAATGCTCTTTCATTATATAAAAACTAATCATTCCCATCACGTTAGAAGCAAAAAAAAACCTCATGAAAAATCGGATTTATTCCTAACATTTTTTGGCTGAGAAAATTGATATTTGTTCTCCATGTGTGTATCTATGGAAATTGAAAATTTTGCCGAAATGCGAACTTTATGAAGTCATTGTGACGTACTGCAGGCATGTTGGTACTCATTTGGTATCAATGAAAAAAAGGACAAGCTATCTATTGGTACCCACAATAGTGACTGTGATATTTTTGTGCTGTGCTCGGCATGTTTGTACTTCTCTCCCGAAAGAAGGGGTTTGTGGTTGCCACCCCTCATCCATCACTTTGGATCACCCTGTATCATACCCATACCCCGGGGAGTTTGTTTTTGGATAAAAAAAGGAGCGGAAATGTCAATTGACAATTACCATTAAATAATTTGTGCAACCAAAAAAAGGGGTGTTTTAGGGACGCGGGGAAAAATTGAAGGGGGTGGTAGATGAGAGTTAAAAAGATTTAACAAGTGTGCAAACGAGGATTTTGAGGGGGTTTCTGTTTAAATTGAAGGATCATACTGGGATTTAAAAAAAGCCAAGCCAATTACCATGTGTGAAAATTACAATGGGCAGAAAGAAGTTTGTCAAAGGGGGTAAGAAGGTTTAAAAATGTTTCCGTTGGGTAGAAACACCTATACAAACCATATACATGTACACGTATAGAATATTCTGAACATTTTTCCTTATCCCAAGTTGACCTTGGAAGTACTCGTGAATTGTCTTTTGTAACATATTAAACATAA
>JAMKCH010013566.1:0-60203 GCA_023653785.1 Ophioderma brevispina | reverse complement strand
TAGAAAGAGGAGGAAGGAGTAGTGATGCACTCAAGCTGCAGAGCAGACTCTTCATCACAGGGCTAAATTTATACGCAGACACACGGGGTCTAGAATTGTGTTTGCACGTGTGCACATGATAAAATGTTACCAGTGAAAATTGGCAGTAAGTGTCAAGTTATTAGGCATGTGACACGAGGGAGTAGAGCGTAGCAGAATGAATTGAGGTCGGCATTATTTTATTTTGATTTTTTTTTAACATCAGTTGTTAGCACTTTCAAAAAATACTTCATTTTGATTCCAAACCCCATTTGCAAGTGCACATCTGGTAACTTGGTTCTAAATTAGGACATTTTTAAATACCTCAACAGGAAAATCAACAGAAAATAAAATTCTGCCATTCGTTGTTATGAAATAAAGTTCAACAAAGATAGGGGAAAAAAGTTTAACAAAGGAATAATAATTTGTCACAATTCCAGAAAAAAATAACCCCTCAAAATGTTAACACATTGTGAACAGTTTCTTTAAACTTTCAAATTGTTTAAAATAAAATGAACGGAAATTTTAAATTTCCAAATTTAACCTTATTTTTATACTTTAATTTACAATTAAAAGGTAAAAAAAAATACAAAAAAGTTTCCTCAACCACTGACCCTTTCCCAAAATTAGTGTGGTGAGGGGGCAAGTAAACATTTTTGGGTCATAATAGGATAAGCGACTACTAGTATATTATTAATCCATCAAAATTCCAATTACTGAATGACATCACATATGGTTAAATTTGTATTGGTTGGCATCAATTCCACATTTCAGGGATAAAAGGCTTTACAGGATGCATGAGCAAAGTGTTAAATATCAGTGGAATCTTAGACAGAGGTTCCAAGCAAGCCCACATGTGCAATTCATTTCTTCATACTAACTAGGTTTAAGGGGGTTCCCAGTGTAGCTCAAGAGTACTAATAGATCTAAAGATCATCTTTCCATATGTGTCAACATGCTTAACAATTAAAGCAAAAGAATGTGTCTTTCATTTACATTTCCACACGGCTTTCAGGGGGGTCTCAGATGTCAAAAATCCCAAAATACAGGGGTTTTTCATATTTTTACGTTTTTTATTTTTTTTATTTTTTTTATTTTTTTTATTTTTTTTCTGCAGATTATGAAAAGCCGGGTGTACTCGTTACTAATTTCTTGTGCGGGTAACAAGAATAAAAACATAACTCAGATATGGGCATTTTTTCCCAAAAGACATGATTTTTTTAACACATTTTTGGGAAAAAATGGCCATTCTTGAGTTATAAGTATTTATATGATACACGCAGCAAGGAAATTGTGAAAGAGCACACAACAAGGACCTCGGCTTATTGGAAAGGAGGTTGCCAGTTTTTAGAAATGTACATTGAAAATTCAACAGATTTTAACGTCTGGGAAAAACGGCGGCGATCACTGTGCACATGCCACGGTGTGTTCAGCATCCCATGTGCCACACATACTGTTAGAAGCGTTGTGTGAAATAAATCCCATATTGGTAGATGTTCTTCTTGACTGTTGTTTGTGTGATACTCCCTCCCTGTAAAAAAATTCAGTGCAATTTACAGTAAAATACTCTAAAAAACTTACAGTATTTTGCTGTAATTTGGAAATCAGCAAAATAATGTAAATTATTTCTGTTCAATTTCCAGGCCTATAATGACTCTCAATTTAAAAAAAAAAAAAAAGTGGAGCTTATTAGAATTATATATGAGAATCCACATATTATACACAATAGAATTTTTAATTATACGATTAAGTATAAATTGACAGGAAAAATACTGAAATTTTACAGGAAAATTATGGCAGCAATTATGCCAACAAAATCCCGTATATTTTAAAATTGCAAGCTTTTGCAGGTTTTCATTAAAGTTGAATGTATATTTTACAGTTTGATGCAAATATATTTTCACAACAAACTGTAAATTTTACAGTATATGCCACCAAAAAATTGTGATAGGCACTTACAAGTTAGGGGTTGGTCGTCAGTCGCTTTTTTATTCTCCACACATTTACAAATTTCGTTTTTATGTTTGATTGCATTAATTTTTACGTTATACTCAGTAATTTCCACTGCATTTTTTTCTCAAGAGTATTTCACCTCTTGGGGTAAAAATTTCAAGAGTGAAATCCAAATCTGAAAGGTGAATTGAGTCTGAAGAGTGACCATATTACTTGTAATAAATGTACAATGTAATAAGTTTTACTTCATAATTCGGAGATGGCCCTTTAATTGTAAATGATTGGAAAATGGTTGTTTTATTTGTGAATAAATAGAGGGAATAACTATTGGAAATGAACAGAAATGCCATAATTGTCAATTTAAAAGACAATGGCTCCTTGAATGGTAAATGAAGTGAATGACCCTTTAATTGGTAAATGAAGGGGAACAGGCCCTTTAATTGGCAAATGAAGGAACGTCCCTTTAATTGGTAAATGAAGGAACAGCCCTTTAAGTGTAAATGAAGGGAGCGACCTTAATGGGTGTAAATAGAGAGCAGCCCTTTAATTGGTACATGAAGTCTTGACCCTTTAATTGGTTAAATGCAAGGAGCAGCACTTAATTGGTAATGAAGGAGCGAGCCCTTTTTTTTAATTGGTAACTGAAGGAAGTTCTTGCCCTTTAATTGGTAACTTAGAAATGGCCTGAATGGCCCCTTTAATTGGTAAATGAAGGAGCAGCCCTTTAATTGGTAAATGAAGGAGTTCTTGCACGTTAATTGGAAATGAAGGAGCGGCCTTTAATTGGTAAATGAAGGAGTGGCCCTTTAATTGGTAAATGAAGGAGCGGGCACTTTAATGGTAATAAATGAAGGAGCGGCCCTTAATTGGTAAATGAAGGAGTGGCCCTTTAATTGGTTGAAGGAGCAGCCTTTAATGGTAAATGAAGGAGCGGCCCTTAAGTGGCAAAGGAAGGGAATGGCCCTTTTTACTTGGAAATGGGAGGAATGGACCCTTTGTTAAATGATAAGGGACCTTTAAGGTAAATGAAGCATGGCCCTTGAATTAGTAAATGGAAGGGAACGGCCCTTTACTGTTTAAATGAAGGAACGGCCTTAATTCGGTTAATGGAGAAGAAGAATGCCCCTTTAATTATACAGCTCCCTACCCTCCCCCCCCCCCCCCCAATGAAGGAACCAGCCTTTATAGGTTTAAAGGGAAGAATGCCCTTTAAATTATAGCCTCCCTCCATCCCTCCACCTTCCCCCATGCCTCTCACCTCCCCACCCCCTCCCCCATGAAGAGACCTTGTGGGTTCGATCCAATGTGCAGTGTCCCTACTCTGCACTATACTGTAAAAACATTGACTGGTACCTATGGTAGGACACCATGTTCAACCAGACCCCTCCCCAAAGTTAAGTTTGCAATGGATTACAAGTTTGATTATCCCCACTTCACTCCACAACAAATTTAAGTAAACACTAATTGTTATTTGACTAATGAGCTAAACAGTTGGGAAATCTCCTTCATTTCATAGTCATTGATCCCCACCATACAGCCAAGTATTTAGAGGAAAGATGACATGACATGACTTATGCTCCCGCTCCACCCCAAACTAGATGATCCTAATGTTGATTGGCTAATGAGAAAGGGGCAGTGATGATTATTTGCATGATGGATAATGCGGAAACAGGTGCGGACCTGGAGACCAGGTGAATGTAATGACCTGGAAAAACACCTCCCATAGATAGGCGGTAATGTACACTGCATTTGTGTGGAAAAGTAACCACGTGGCTTCAGTACTCCAAACAAAAGCATCAAGCCGAGTATTCCTCGCTCATGTTGCGAAAGGATAATGCTAACACAAGGGTGGGCTTTGGTGGTCCGTAGGAATTATGTAGTTACATTTAAATTCATCCCAAATTCAAATTTATTGGGATAAACACATTTTGATACAGTGGCACACATCATCTGATGTGCATGCCACGACAACACGTACAAAGTATATAACATTACACTAAGACATAACATTCATATATACAGTACGTAGACTTGTTTAGTTATATATTTATTATTTATTATTTGGACACTCGCTTGAACAACAGCGGCAAACCTTCTCGGTTTGGTGCGTCCTTACAACAGAAAACACACAAAAAAAACCCAGTTTTTTTAAAGACAGAATAAAGTGGGCGCCATACCAAAACCTATTCCTGTACATGCATTAACCACTAAGACGCAAACTCTGCTGAGAAGGTGAAATGCAGGAACAAGAAAATGTGTATGCGACCAGCGTTTTGAACAGTAAAAGCAATACTAAACAATATAGTACGTCAACTTTAACAAGAAATACATGAAAAAAGTCCTATATAGAAGCAATAAACCAGTGAAGGCAAACTTAATGTGGACTCAATTGACGCAATTCTGATATGCCATGTTTTTTCAATAAGAATTGCAGTAGTCGTCAAAAAATATTATGGACTAAAATAGCCACGTTTCTCGTAAAATGGGCACGATTTACTGCAGTACTCCTTAAAAAGATAGGTAAATTAATGTCGAGATGTTAGACATGACTATTCCAAAAGGAATCGAGACCGCAATCGATTAATCTTCTTTGGCTATAGATAGTCTTTTAGTCTTATAACATCGAGACATGGCATTTGAGCAGCATGAAATGTTTGAAGTCTTCAATACCATCTTTACATAGGCACTTACACCCGAGTTATTAGGCTCCAGGCACTCGTTTCTGCCATTGAGGGGAAGGAGAGTGTGTTAGAACGGGCCTTAAATTAAGCTTGCCCAAAAATCAGACCATCAAGGAGGTAATCTCAAAGATTGGCGGCTTTTAAAAACAAAACAAATTACTAAGGAAGATTGGAATGCTGTGTTGGGTTATACCAGTCAATATCATACTGATGACGATGAATATACTTAAAGGTATTGAACCAACCGGGATTTGCAGGTCCTATCAAACAGAGGAAGACATCTAAACATTTTTTCACGAGAATGAATAAGGCATTCAAGCCATTTGTATTTCAAGGGAACATTTTTACTATGGATCGGTCATTAGGGGTTCAATAATAATTGTGGCCATCTATGTAAATCCATCCAAGACATAGGTCTTGCAAAGTACTTCGTCTTTGCCTGCCTATGCGTACATTCAATGGTGGTCCAACCTAGATCGCCAAGTAGTGCTGCTGATGTCGGTGTATGCGAGCGCTTTGAGTAAAGTCTAAGCCATTTGAAGCTGAAGGTTTTCAAGCTCTTATAATCCGCTTGTACTGGTAACACGAAACGGAGCACGAGCATTAAGAGATGGAGGGGCAAGTGACTTCAAGGATGTTACCATGTAGACACGAGGTCGTATCCTGATTCTTGATTATTGATTTGATGTAACCAATAAGTCTATTACCTTCTAATTGTTCATTGACATGGGTGTGATCAGAATGATTCTGAAATACAACGCCAAGATATTAAAACTGTCAACCTCAGTTGTGGAACCTTTACAAGACACCATAGTTTAGATTATTTACACGCTTGCCGACAAACAAGAACGTTGACTTTTCGTTAATTGAAATCAGACTCACTGGCTAGAGAATATCGCCGCTCTAGATAGCAGGGAGCCAAGCCTTTCTCATTGTCGGCAATCAATGACAAACAGCGTTGCCAAAAAAAACAAATCATATTAACACCACAAATGACGAATACCAAACCTCATGACTTGAAGCATTTTAGCAAGTTCATTAATATATATGCCCCAAAATTAACAACAGGCGATAGTACACACCTTGCTTGACACCTTTTCATCAATATCAAAAAAAATCAGTAATAAGGTCCACGCACTTACATTACATGAACACTTTTTGTACAAGTATCCAAAATATTCCATACATTTCCTCTTATACCAATGTTCCAAGCAATAGAAAGGAGCCTTCTCTCCAAACCGTTGTAAAAGCCTTAGGAAATCCAGGAAGGCCATGTAGGTTGGCTTATTTCAGCCGATAGAGCTGCAATCAACTTTAAGTGGTGAAGGATGTGGTCTTACAACTGTGGTCTTTTCTAAAGCCGCCCATGAATCTCGTAAGAATTTTGTTGTTTTCGAGAAAGGTAGAGATATGAGTACAAACGTGCGATTTGAAAATTTTAGAGACACAGGACGTAAGGGTGATGCCTCTATAATTATTTAGTAAGTTTTGCGGACCCTTCTTATTGAATGGGAACTATTGTTGCCCTGTCCACTGGTTGGGCGTTTTTTGAAGACGTGATAATTTGTCAAACAAACCTAGTCCAATGGACTTTATACACAAAATGTCCTCCATTCTTCAAAAGCTCGTTTGTAGCGTCTGTCAATACCCGGATACTTATTATTTTTGGCATGACCAATAGCATCTTTCACATCTAAAAACAATTTGAATATCGTAAAGATGAGGAGGTTATTATTATCAGCATCTAAGAAAGAAAATGCCCTTCTTAAACTAAGTACCGATTTCTTAATAAAAAAGCCTTTTGATGACTATAATTATTAGGTCCCTATTCATTTTACCAATGGTGTTCCAATAGCGAAACATACCCTCTTTTCATGCATTCATATCAGTAACAATGTCATCTGAATCTGGCAATTAGACTGGTGACATTATCCGTTTTCCTGGGACCTCTACAAATCCTTCAAAAGTCCTACAAGATGGACCCCCGACTTCAGCAATTTTCACACTCTTTCAACGCGATTCCATTGTTTTTTTGAATGATATTTTTTGCTCTTAACTTCTTAAGTCTATAATTATCCCAGAGCGCGTCTCCTCTTTCTTTGTTATGACTATCGTGGTATAGCCCCACCTACGCGTGCTCTTTACAGGCACGATTCCGATATTGTTATGGCTTTATCAATGGATTTACACCACCATGTTCCCGATTTGTGGACTTCTTACAACCAATTGTTCATTTGCATAGAAATTAGAGAGTAGCTCCAAAGTTTTCCAAAGGAATCAGATTCTTGAACGCATCAAAATCCCATTCATCAAAACGTTGAGAAATAGCATTTTGAAAGGTTGAACTGATTATTAGTATATTCCAAAACTTTATGTTTTGATAATATTGACAAGTTGTTACTCGTTAGGTTATAAATTTAATGATAGGTACTTATAACCTTGGTCAGAACCTAGAGATATCCTCCATTATCCACAACCTCTTATGATATATTTATCAGTGATATCGGGGGACAGAAAATAATCAATAGTACTAGACTGATTTCGCCTAAAAACCAACGTTATTTTACTGTGACATTTACGCACACTTAATAATATTAAGGTTCGCATCGTCATGAAATTTAAAAACGCTTGACCTTTGAGTTCAAAACAGGGTCTCCACCAATGATTCGATCGCCAATTCTGCCGTTGTGAAATCACCATAATCAAAATGAGGGTCGTTGTCGCTCTTCATTTCTGAATCTGATTATTTCGCCGGCCAATTGGTTGGAATTCCCGAATAAATTCAGGATCGGAACCCCGACTGGGAATAGGCAAACGGCAGATTGATAATTAATTTCATCATGATTTTGAACAATCAAAAGTCTTATAAGAATCACGGCTGAGACTACAAAACCTCTCAGCAATACATTAATTTTATCAGAGACGAGAAACCCCGCTACACCACCACCTTGTACCCGTTCTATTCTTACCATACCAATGAAAGCCATTAGCATTTAAACACGCATCCCGGTTCCAGAAATTGTTTCAGCATACCAAAGAATCCAAAAAAAAAATAATGTTCATGGATACACTGTCTTATATTCAAATATAACTGATTTAACGCGATTGACATGTTAAAAGCAATATTAATATAAACCTATTGATCAAGTCTGCGATATTTATCAGACCCACGGCTAGACACATTGCCACGCTAAACACGTTTAGGGAACGGGGATAACGGGAACTGATATTTTAACATGACATTCAGAGAATCGTCATGATAAGAATTACATTTAATTCATCTATTTACATTAAGAGCATCAATATTATCATGAGCACAGAGCATTCATCATTAAGGACATTGAAAATATTTGAGTTTGACTATTATAAAAATTTAAGTATCGTCGAGGCAACATTGCCGCTGTTTTGAACTCTGGCAGTGCTCAGAAACGGGCAATGTTTCTTGCCTACTTCAAGTACACACGGCATCATAAGTTTTGTCCTGTTATGACTAATTGTCCACATGAGAGCACTCAACAGGCTTACCCAATTTTGCAGTTTTTCTTCTGTGATTTCTCTCGCCACAAAAATAACAGCCCCTGAAGTTTGTAGGCCTTTTCCTCCTGGGCACGTCTGTAGTTTCCCCGAAAACTGCCCCGTGGTCTCACTTCTTGCCATGCATCACGATGCAACACCGGCGAACCTTTTGGTTAGTTTGCTTCACTTTGCGTTAATTATGCATGCGTTTGTTGAATTCAACAAAGGCGTTTTGGTCCCGACTTTAGACAAGTGTAGGCCTCGCTTATTAAGTGTGGAAGTATCAATTGAGTTGTCCTGCTCTTGAAATTCTCGTCATTGTCTATCTAGAAGGCACCCTTAGACGTTGTGAGTGATCTCAGGGTGTTGTTCAACTTTGCTGCGTTTTACCTGAATTTGAGTTTTCATCCTTGGGATAACAGTAGAAAACCAAACGGTGTGGGAGGTGCGGCGAGTGTTCAGTGTCATTGATGATTTCCAACATAAACATTTCTTTAGGCCGAGTGTTCTCCCTCAGTTGATGTGCAATCATTGGTACTGGCTGTATGATATAGGGAGAAATCTTGTATTCTAGTTCTACGTTTGCTTTAGGTCCTGTGCTTTCTTCCCACGCAAGCATTCAACTCTAGTATTTTCCAATCCCTTAGGAGTGATGTCCCGAATGATCGAGTCGCCGATTAGAAGGGTGTGGCCGGGGTTCTCTCCGGTGTTGTCACTGACTTTCTTGGTACTAGGTTGATCAACACTTCGCGAGTTGGAGATTACATTTGTCGGCAAGTTTTTGGATAAGTCCGATATTTGTGCAGCTTGATCCGCGGACACATTGCTTTCAGTTTAATCATTTTGTTTTTTGAGGTGCCTGTGGGGTTTTCTCGTGGATTTTAGCGAAATCTGTCCGTATAGAACTTTAGAGTTGTGGGATCTGTTTTACACGAAAGAACAGACCCATTCGGGCGTTTACCAGTGGTAGGTACTCCAACACATTGTGGATGGGGAATTCAGTTTGACACAACAGCAATCCACGTGGTTTCCCTTTGGCTTGATGGTTTAAACCACAACATCAATGCAAGTCACAGGTGCGCCGTAATGTGTCGGTCCTTTTTCTTGCTCGGCAGATTCCGAGCGTGGCGCATGAGCCATTTTAAATGTATGACACTAAACCTATTTGATCCCTATTTACATATTAATAGCTCTTTCTAAGTTTCCAGGTCGCGCTTGCTGTCATTTTACTAATTTCTCCCCCACAACTTTCCCTATGGTGTTCTCCTCCAATATACTATCTCCCATATACGCACGTTTTTCATAATTACCAACCACTATAAAACACCATTGCGGAATGGGGAACTGTTGGTGGAGTTATTTTTAGCTTTGTGTATTCTTCACCTCTTACATCATTTCAGGCATGGCATGAGGAAAAGAACGTGATAGGTGATTTCCTTTCGCCCGTAATTAATTTGCAGAGTCCTGTCTTACGATCGACCCTGATTTATGTTTTGCTAAGTGGTAATGTGTTTGGTACGAAACTTTAAATGAGTGAGCAACCATATAAAAGTTCAGGCATAAGGAGATAGTGATAGAGGCGTGGCTGATCTGGATTTGCACCATATTAACGAGTGTTTTCTTAGTTAAGGCATTCTCCAGCCAATTTTTATTATTCGATATGTTTAATGCGACTAATGATTAGTCCAGTTACGGTTCAGTGGGTTCTGCATTTGCGAACATGTGATATAACCCCACAAGAGACAAGCGGTCTTTTATGGGCGAGCCATTTCATTGACTACTTTCATTAGTTGATGCAAGAAAAACAGATTGTTGAAAAGAATTTTGGGGTATTTCGTAATGGTGCATTATGGAGGAGGCGATCGAAAAAATTCATTTTAAATTGGGTGAGTTGTCCGAAGGGGTCCCAACCCAAATCGCCCCCATAAACGGTGCTCTTTAGGTATTTGTACTTGCGCGCAAACTTGGCCTTGCAATTCTGAACTTGAAGGTTTTCAATTTATTACGAATCAGATTCGCCTGCCGCAGTCCAGACTTGAAACACGCGTAGTTGATGGATGCAGTTGCAATGGTTTCAATCAGAGGTCGCGTCAGAAACACGGTTTAAATCATCCTGATTGTTATAGGATTTTATTAGACGCAATGATTCTCTGCCTTTTCGGAATCACGTCCTCGACATGTGTATGATCAGATAAATTTCTGCTAAAATACATCCCAAGATATTATCTTCATTAGTTTCTTTGAGTCTGTAGTGTTACCAGCTGCAGTTTGGGTGGTGTGATGCCTTTTTACCTCACTATGAGAAGTTAGATTTTATATAGTTAAAATTTTAATCTATATTTATGCAGGATGCACCTGTTAAATTCAAGTAGACTTTTCAAGTCGTTTGCATGATCCCCTATTCAAGGAAAACATCGTATGCCCAGAATAGCAGCCAATTTGGAGTTTTGAATTCTAACACCAATTGTCCTCTCCCTTCTAATTTTTTGCAAGTTCATTGATGTAAATACAAAAAAGAGTACCGGGGACCAACCAACAACCTTGTTTCAGACCCTGTCGATGTTGAATATATCCGTTTCAATGTTACCAAATCTAATTTTACTTTGCACGTTCTCATATATATTATTAATAATATTTAACATGGAACCTCTCACACCCAATTTCCCCACTGCAGTTATTTACGTTTATCACGCCAAAGCAATCCCACTATGAAACTATAACACTGAAAAATACATGAACAATTTCTGCACCTTGAAAATCTCTGAAAACTATGAAAGTACCCTGAAAACCAAATACAAACCGAAACTTCAACACTGAAAACCACGCTGATGAAATGGCTCCTTTTGTTATTCACTATGCAAATGATATCTGTATACATTGCAATTAAATATTATACTCATGCTTCAGGATCCAAACATGAAATGGATGACACATGCTGTGAAAAACGATGAGCCTGTTCATAAATCACACTGGAAAATGTTGTTAATCCCTTTGAAGAAACACTCATCACACTGAAAAAATAACCCAATCAGTTGACTTGGCTAAATTGTTATGGTGATTACAGTACAAGGTCGATTGGGCCTTATAGAGAACAATTACAACACTGAAAATTACACTTGAAATGCAAATGAACCACCTCTGAACCTGGCTGAAAATTTTCAGTGTATCTTTTCTGTCCAGTCAATTTCAGTGATTTTCAGAGTTTTTCAGCTGTTACTCTGTTGATGTTAAGTTGTTAATTTCCGAGGGTATACTTCATAGGGACTGTCGACGGTTTTTGAAATCTTTAAAGAATGCTAAATAGGTTGTTGTCCCTTTCATTTTCCTAATGGAGGTGATACTCTGACTGTGAAAAATATGGTCCTCGCATCGCTGTCTGGGCGGAAACCACCTTGAATCTCTGTGAGCAAATCATTGCCTCAAGAAAAATTGAAATAGAGTTAGAATATTTTTGTGTTACAATTTCGAGACACAGCAATTGAGGGAGTGATGCCTCTGTATTATTAGTCTAATTTATCGCCTTTTCTGTGAATCTGGTACACACGCACCCTTTTCCATTGTCGGGATGGATTCTATTCAGAGAAAGACGGTTGAAACATCAATATGAACGTGTTAATGATTGTGTCACCCCCATTTTAATTAATTCGTTTGTAATGTTGTCTCTGACCTGGTGATAAGTATTTGTTCTATGTCCAAAAGCCTCACTTACATCATCAAGTGTTATATCAATCTTATCAAGTACCTGACCATCCTTGTTATTTACGGAATGACTCAATGAAAGCTTATTAACAATCTTTAGTTTCCAAACGTTTATCCCTTGTAAATTTAAAGCCCATCGTGCCCAAAGTATTCCATATTGATAAACGGTTGTGTTAATAACTTGTTTATCATCAGTAATGGAGTCGGAATGTGGGATTTTAAGGGTACTCGTTAGGGCTTTTGTGTTGAGCCATTCAAAGATAGATATTCCAAAGTCCTTACACGATTTCCCACCTCTTCGATTTAATGTCTAGACACTATCGATTTCTTTTTTGCATGTCTTTTCACGGTATTTAATTTCTAACAGTACTTTGTTTCGGACCTATAGTCATCCCAAGATTTCTAGAACTTTTTATGTGTTCACGGATTTCAAATATTGACGGTGCCGCCGATTCGATTGGAACCCTTTCATAAAGCCGGTTTTGATGTGGCTTTGTGAGAGTCGGGATGTGTAATGAGCATCGGCAAGATGACAAGTCGATCGCGATGCTTGGGTTTTAGCAATGTTAGCTGGGTTTGAAATGTACTTTTTTAGTCACCGCGGACCCGAAAATCCCGTGCGTTAAATTGACTCCCGGATTTATTTTTCAAGAGTGAGACTTGGAAAGTCCCCGTGCACACGGCTTATCATCTGAGTTGTGAACTGGCTGATACTGTATTTTACGGTAATTTTGTTGGCCGAAAAAAGGAATTAGCTGGCCAGGATTTCCTGTAAACTTACAGTATTTTTTTATGGTGTAGGAGGGGGCAGGGATACCTAGCAGGCCCAATTACCCCATTCCACGTGGCAAGCTCCTCTAGGAGGTTAGAGTGTGTATTTGTACAAACAATGAAACTTAGACATAAGACCGAGCAGTAACATATGGAGTAACAAACCATCCTTCCAAATTCATTTGATGACTATGTGTCAGTGGTATAACATGTGTCTGCATTACCTTGCTAAATATAGCTGTGTAAAATAGATGTTGCTAGACAACACTGGACAATCATAACGAATACATTCTAGGCCAGGAGTAGGAAGCCTCTCCATGTTGGATGTCTTCAGAAAAATATCTTTATTGCTGGTTTGTTCTCAACCCATTGTCGATGGACTACAAAATGTTATACCATTCTCGCCTTACTCTCACCCCAAGACCCTGTTTTCTCAGGGAATGCAGATACTTTTCTAACATAAAAACCCGTTAACTGTGTATAATGAAACCGAGGTACAATGGGAAATTTGAATAGCATCTTTATGGTCTTAAAGGTGCTCGTTAGATCGTATCCCCCCCCCCCCGATTTACTTAGAAGTAGTATCAATTTTTAATATCAGAGAAAGCCTGTATTTTTCTCATTGTCATCTGAAATTTGCGCCCTCAAATACATTTCATTCATAC
Source organism: Ophioderma brevispina (assembly GCA_023653785.1). NCBI lineage: Eukaryota > Metazoa > Echinodermata > Ophiuroidea > Amphilepidida > Ophiodermatidae > Ophioderma > Ophioderma brevispina. Next base: position 46,900 of record JAMKCH010013566.1, on the reverse strand, counting down.
CCAAAAAAACAATCCTTTTAATGGTTAACCATCAATAGTATCACAGTATTATCAAAGCGTTGCAATATGCATTATTGCTTCTCCTCCAAACTGCAGTTTTGTGTCCCACGTACTTGATGGGGCATGTGTGCAAGTGCCAGGCTCTCATCAATTAGAGAACACATGGACGTAATGGAACAAGCCCTTTGATAAGATCAATAGTCAATTATTACCACTTCATATACCCACAATTTGGTGGGTCAAAGGTCAAATGTGAAATATGTTGATCTTAGCATGCTACCACAAAAGAGGCACTATAAACTGTAAGAATCACTAAGTTCTAGCTTTATTCTCTACTTCTTTTCCATTTAGGGCCAATATTTAAAATGTTTCGAGTCCCGTGCATTAACCGTAATGCGCAACTCACACTGACACATGCCACAGCACAACCAAGGTGCCCACCAGATTCCTCAATCTCCACCACCTTACTACTGACCTTGTCAGAGCAAAGTGGCTTCTAGTTTAATCTTTGTCATGGAAATAGACCTACGTTTCTTGTGTATCAGTTGTTTTGTTAAGTTATTTAATTCATTTGTTTGTTTGTTGGTTTGTTTGTTTATACATATCTCTCTTTAAAGGTGCAATGCGAAATTTCAAATAAAAGGTGTCCCGAAAAATGTTGAAAATTCTGATTTTGGCACTGGGGTAAAGTTTTATACCAAAATATCCCCAGCTGTAAGGATTAGCTGAAACTGATTTTTTTGTCTTTGGTACAATTTTTGAAATTTTCTAATTTTTAATAAAATTTTAAAGTACTGATTTTTGGTCTGTGTAATATTGAAATCTAAGCAAATCACAAATCACCTTTTTTTCACCTCTCGTTTTATAAGACATTCTGTGGCAAATACAAGGGAAGAAATCTAATTGAACGACAAGCGAGAAGCAGGCACGGGACAGGACACCAAAGGTAGGGAGGCAAAAGTGGGCTTGGTCTCTTCTTATGAAATTACTTTACTGGAGCACAACTTTTGGGTCTCAAAAGCTCTTCGTTGCACAGCCTTTAAGGCAAATATCGAGGGTGTGAACAATGTGATTACATTTTAAAGGTATGGGGACATGTTTAACTACTGAGTTATAAATTTTTTGTTGACATTGTTATGGGATGTATGTTTTGGAGTGTAGCGTTATAACTGTGCTACACTGTTTACACTTATTGTGTTTGTTTTCCTTTAAAGCATTACTTTGTTTGTTTTCAAGCAGTAATAGAGTTACTACACCTTCTTAAGGCATCGTGGTAAATATGATAAGCCATATGAATTTATAAGTTCATTCACTTTTTTAAAAACAGAACACCTTTTGAACCGTAACCTCGGCGTGAAATTTCAATCACAATTTCCTGGTTGGATGACCATTAATTGACCATTGATAACTATCAAGGACATACCGTATCCCATTCCTTCAAGATTCAATTTATTTGTCCGTCCAAAGTGCTCTCTTCTTATGGTGCAGAAGGCTGTCTAGCCAGGGGCACAAAACGAGCCCGAGTCGGGTTGGAAAAGTCTGATCAGCACTGATATGACGGGATTCTTCTATGTCGGTAGAAAGGGCCGAGAGTAAGTTCTCCGCTCAGTGTGTGTTTGTTGTGAAAGGACAAAGAAAAAAAAGTGAAAATTTGGATGGTAACATTGCTATGCAAGGACACTTACAAATACTTTCCGCATGGCTATGAAACAATGCCAACTGAAATATTCCAGGTCAAAATTTTAGAGGAAAAATATTGTGCTCATTTTTATAAGAAAATCAGATCCAGCTGAGATTGTTCAAACTGTTTTGTGTGTGTGTTGTTATGTATAGGGTGCATTCTATGCCCTCATCATGTCAATCAATTTTCTTGAACCTAGTCTTAATGTGCCACTAAATAATTGTGCTCATTTTTATAGAAAATAAAAGATCCGCAAGCTTGAGATTGTTGCAAACTGTTTTGTGTGGCGTTGTATGTGTGAAGAGAAGTTGGGTAAACCCACCAAAGGGTATAGCTCACACAGAGTTTTACCTATATAAGCTATGGCCCAACGTTGGCAACCTTATAATCCCTAACTTGGGGCCCACCCCAGTCTCTCAAGTCCTATTGCTTGAAAACGTCTTGCCCATACCAAATTTGGTCACAGTAGGGTCTCTCCCCCCTCCCCAAAAAAATAAAGATTGTGTGGTTTGTCCCAAAACTGACAACTCCACATTTTTTAAAGTAATAAGTTTGCTTGCACTTGGCTAAGCAGTGGGCCTAATTTAACTCCAGATTTCAAGCTAGCTGGACAGAAATTACAACATAGATTCTTACCAAACCTGTGATACAACGCTTTTTTTTTTATAACAATTATCGAAAATGTGTTTTGGGTTTTGTTTTTTGGTTTTCAGTATTCACAATTCTGGATCTGGGGCTGCTTACTCATGTTTGGTTTGGGGCAGGGATGGGTGTCCTTTGAAAAATACTTTAAGTGAAACCCAAGGTTGAACAATTTTGCAAGAAAGGTGAAACTCATATCAGCATACCTGAGCCCCTAACCTTTTTAATCAATATTTAACACAATTTGCCCAATTTTTTTCCAGAATTTTTTAGCAATTTTGAAAAGTTGGCATTACTGAAAATTTTTGGAAGAAAGGACTATATTTGGGTATCACATTGACCTCAAAAAGGAGAAAAATTGCAAACACGGATAACATTTTTGCACCATGTTCCTCTGTGGTCATTTGTATTGTCAAATTCTACATAAGAATTTTTTTTGAAATTGGCTTAGGGTTAGCAGATTTGTTATTTTAAGGCATAACTAAAAAATAATTTTTTTCTGTAAAATTTAAAGGGGGTACATAGGAACTCCATTTTCATATTAAGGATCCTCCCTTCCTGTGACCTAATTTACCACAACGGTTTTCCTGTAGAAATACAACCCACCTATGCATCTGTCGAGCCCATACAACGTAGAGAGAGAAAATGCTACAAGTATGTGAAGAGTACCTTTAATGAAAAGCCACATTGCCAACATTCAGATAACACACATGGTGTGTGCCACTAGGGGAATGTTGTCAAATAATACCCACAGACCATATGCATTCTTAGGATGTGCAGGAAGAGAGATGCAATTTGGGAAAGGGGCCAGGAGTGATCACGTCTCAAAAGTGGCTAAGTTGCAGAGGCTATGTTATGGAAGATTGGATGGGAACTTAATGACGGTTGGGTACTGTAGATTAAATAAAGAAAGGAATGAACTTAATTGAAAAGTGTGTCACTATATTCAGAGAGAAATCAATGTGTTTGTCACAAGGGTGTCTTAACACCACTGGCAATTATAGGGAGGTTAGAATAGAGCTGTATTAGCGTATCCAAGTAATTTAGTGAAGGGGCCAGGAGTTGGATGCAAAGTGGAGATGATGATAAGAATAAAGGCAAGAAGTAGTCCTTGCTGCTTGAAATATTGACACCATTTTGAAAAACAAGCTCTAGTTGATGACTGTTTGAGTAGTAATTTCTTGGCTTGTCACAATGCGGGTGTTGTTGTTATTGCGTAAACTGCTTCTACGGAAACCCAGTTGTGCGCCGTTTCGTGGTGGGGAAGCGGGGCGTCGCAAGTAACTTGGCCAAGAAATTATTACTTCAAATATAGAATCATGGAAACCTATATTGCTAATGCCAAAAAATTCTAGAATGTGAACCATGGATTATTACCACAAACGAAACATAAAAATGCTATGTTGGAGACTGACAAACTGGCAAATTTCAGTATTATTCGGGGCCCTCTCCAAGATATATTCCCCTCCGATTAGAACGCGAACCCGACCCAGTAGGGAGAAGTGGGCATAGTGAGTAGGGTGCTGCCTGTAGTGAAAACTCCCGGTCGGGAAACAATTGCTGGGATCTTATTTGGGTATTTAACTCTGGATTTGATCTGTATACCAGCTATTGATTACAAACAGAATACTGCTCTCCTCCATGGTTCATTTGGAATTAGGCAAATGAATCATGAAAGCTCCCCGTCCTTCCGAGGGGACGTTTAGCTATCGGTCCCGTGTACAGAGAGTCACAACTGTATATGTTCATCGCAGCTAGTTTCGAATAAGAGTAGGATGAAACCCCTGACTGTTCCCAATCCACCCCTAGCTTGATAAAGTGGGCCGTGGTAGGAGCGTCTGTATCATGGCTACACCCTACCCAGTTCTGTGTAAAATTAATATTGGCACATTTTTGCTCATAACATCCAAACCAAACCAAACATCTTAGCTTTAAAATTTTAAAGGAAAAATGGGGAAAATAGTAGCTTTCTTCAGACTGCAGTTCAAAATATTGATGACTTCTGCAAAATCTGCGGGATGAGGCTATTCAAGTTACCAAGCCTTGGAACTTTAAAAATAGTCCTATAGGTATTCAACATAAACGTCCGCCTGGCATGTACCTATCAAACTACAACTCTTTAACAGGTACTGTGACAATAGCGACCCTGGGTCACATAGTGACCCTGAGGGGGAATTCAGCAGCGAACTTTTAGGGAATTAAACGGCATCAATTCTGCAGGTTTATTCGTACAATGTCTTGCTAATAATAATAATAATAGCAGAGATTTATATAGCCGCCTTATGCTATGGCCTCTAAGCGCTTTTCACAGAATGTGTCGCTGATCACTGTGGCCAAAATACCATAAACCATTAGCATCATTCATTTCAAGGGATGCAGCTGCAGCAGATCGGGATCAGCGGTTCCCTTATACAGCAAACTACATCGAGATAACCATCGCAGCCGGCATCAGCTTCCCAAATATAGCATGGGTAAATCGGGACAACAAAAGCGGTGGTTATTTCTTGTCCAGGGAATTTACAAGACAGCTGATATCTCGCAGGGGCTCGAAACGCAGCCTATACGCATAGATGAAGAATACAATGGAGTCGAGGAGCGCTGACCTGATTGAGCTATCTGTCCTGATGAATTCATTCAGGCTTCAATTAGTGACCCCGGGTCACTAATTGTCACAACCCACTTTAACACCCTGAGCACCTGTCGTTGGCTTCACCTGGAGAATTGAACATATAGCTGACAGATACAGATACCATGGAGGAATACGGTACCATTGGTCTGCGGACCTTCAAAGAGCACTTAAAGAGGCAACGAAGAGATTTCAAATAGCAGGTGTCCCTAAAAAATCAAAAGTACTGATTTTTGCCCCGATGTAAAGCTTTGCATTCAAAAATAAACCCGATCTGAAAGGATTAGCTGAAGAATGTTCTGTGGTACAAAACTTGTGAACTTTCTAATTTCGTTATTTAGGAGCAAAATACAAAATTCAGCCTATGTTTTATATGAATATAAACAAATCAGATACCTTTTTTCTGTTTTTAAGACATTTCTGTAGCTAAATTACAAGGTTTAAGAAATCTAGTGCGTGTCTAGTCACATGAAATGACTATTAGGACACAATATTTGCGTGCTCGATTTTAAATCTCTCATTGCACTTCAGTCAGTACTAAGGGTACTGTGTAGACGCGTGTGACCCCGGTTTTCTTATCACGAATCGTGCAAGACACTTTGCCAATGCACGCGATTTAACCGGAAATTTCCCGTAAAGTGGTCGTTTTCTAATTGTTTTTAACCAAATATACTCGGCTGCATGTTGGTTGGACCAGAAGTGATGGCCATAGTAATTGTAGAAGGTTTGGCTATAATCTATATCAAATTGATTATTAGTTAATCCAAAATTAAAAATGAAATTGAAATGAACGTTTAAATGAAAATCCATGTATTCCAAGAAATATTACGACAGCTATTTTCTAACCGTTGGTTCTTAACTTTATCCAAAGTTTTGAATGTTACGGCATGCATTTTAAAATATAGACGTTGGCGCTTGTATCATGCGATTTTCTTTTTGGCGGGCCCATTTTGCTTGGCATGATGAAACCCCGGTTCAAAAGTAGGGCAAGATTCACAAAATTTGACGTATTTATTCATGCTTTTCCCATAAGTTACACGAACAAACAAGAACACACGGCTCGCACGAGGTGTGCATTACTGCGTAGGCAGAGCATTTATTTTACCATTACGCGCACCATGCTTTAGAGTCGCACTTTAATAAACCATTCATCACGATTAAAGGCAACGATTTAGCTTAATTTGAGTTTTTTGTTGTAAACAAAAAACCCACATCTGTGATTTCACCGTGGTCTTAGGTTTCTCATCCAATTTCCACTTAAATGAAACATTTTACGAAGGCTGAAACATAAACCTGTTCTTGCGTGTTATTTTTAAATGATGTGAAATCGTGATTTTATAGGTGTTAGTGCACGCAAAAAATATAGTAAAAATTGGTCGACAAAATTGATTGTAAAAGAAAAACGTTTTTTTTTCAGTAATTGTATATAAAATTGTATCATACATAGTTCATATACTTTCAAGATATTTGTCACTGAATTTATTATTTCATATATGACCATTTTCACCAAAAAATTTGGAAGTACTCGTGCACTGCTATTCGCCATACTTGGGGGTCACGGCAAGTTGTGAGATGGTGTGTGACAACCAATCTGAAACTTTTACGCGGAACGCTGTGCTCATGCCTTTAAAAAGATGGGTGGCAATAATTCTGTTTGTAACCTTTCACACCTACTCTACGTTTGCTTTATTTCTGTTAGCCTGTTCCAATGGGCTCTACCAGAGTTTCTGATCTGATGGGCATGCTTAGACGTTCAAAAAAAACAATAATTAAAAAAAGCTAGTTAATGCTACGTGTTATATATGTAATATGACCTTTCCGTCAATTACCTGTTTTTGTTCGTTCACTCACCAGTTAAAAACAAAAATAAAAAAATGAGAAACCTGGAAATAAGAACTTGCAAGATTTGAGAAAGCATTTAAAAAATGAAAAAGAATTAAAAATTACAAATTTCAATTTACAAATTACTTCATCACTGGAATGTTTTAGAATATGTGACATTGTTGATTGAATTTTGGCTTTTACACCTTAGTTTATTGACCAATCTAAAATACTACATTCTGCTCAACTAAACAAATGAGCAACTGGCTACTAAGTTACATGTATGACTTGAACAATTTTTTTCAAATTTTAATAATCGTAATTAAAAAAAAACGAAATAATCTTTTGTGCATTTTCAATGGCAATAACTCAAAATCATATACGACATATGACTCTTTTCTTATGATTAAAGGGAGGAGGGCCCGAATTTAAGTTATTGAAATTTTCATCTTGATACATTGGCCTTCAACCCCAAAACTGTCCTCCCTGCAAAGTTTCGCCCCGATATTTCAAGCCGTTTTTGTGTAAGAGCTAAAAACATGATTTTTGTAAGCCCCATAGAGTACTGACTGTGTAAATTAATATTGTCGACCAAAAAAGGGCACATTTTTCACTCATAACTTCCAAACCAAAACCTTTTCTCCCCAAAGGATTTCACAGGGTAAATGAAGAAAAATAGTCGCTTTTTCTTCTGTAAAAACCAAACTTTTGGCCACTTCCGGTAAACTGGACTTCTGGGGACGAGGCTATTATGCGATCGTGGGCCATGGGTACCTTAAGTATTGAAGGTTATAATATGCATATCAGGAATACTAATTGTTTTTTTAACCGAACTCTCCAAGATTTAAGCCATTCTAGACCTTTTGTGTAAATGTTAACTACTGTCAAATTTAATCCCTGAGAACTCCATAACCACTCTATCTTAGAGTATCTCTGTGGCTCTTACATGATGTAACATAATATACCCCTCTGAGTAACCAATCAAGATCCTTTATATCTGTAATGCATCTGTAATCCTTTCTTACCATGTCTATGATTGGCTAAATTACAATACACAAACCCTATGATAGCCAATCGGATTGACTTGTGTGTCCGTGGGATTAACAGTATTCTGAATTTCAGTTTGAATCAAAACAGTTAGGTATAGACTTATCCAACGTATCCCACCATTTGTGTCGTCAGGGATGAACAGATAAATATGCAATTGCGAGGTATTAAAAACCACAGTTACTACTCCCTTCACGACACTATCAAGTGATTGCTAAATCAGAAAAAATTGAAAAATCATCAAAAATCAGATTTGTTGCATGTACGGTAACACGTACAGTATCCTAACATAACCTGCAAAGAATGACCAGAAGCACCTAATAAGGACAGAATCCCGGAAATTTTAGTCATTTACCGTCCCGTTCAGACATTTACTACAACACGAAAATTGCAATGGGAATCGTAAAATCATGGAACACTGGGGGGGGGGGGGCCTTTTTCTTTCCTTTTCTGTCAATTCTACAGGTTGGAAAAGGTAACAATTATGAGAATTCTATACAGATATCCTTCCCTTTGTAGCTATTCCTGCGAATTTCAATATTTTCAATCCTATAGTGTCTTTAAAAACTGGATGCAGCCACTGAATGCTCATTCCCCATGAATTAATTTGAATGTTTTGTGCATATTCACGATGAATCAGAATCCAAGGTAAGCATTTTGTGCTACGTGAAGGCACAATAAGTATCCTTCAGGTAATGCCTTTAATATTATATTTTCTAATTCATAATCAATGGCCCTGTTCATTGTAAGCAATTTGCCTACCAAGAAAGAAATGAATTATTACTGATAAATGGCTGTTTTGGCAAGAAGTTTGTTTTAAATTTATGGGTATTAATCTTTTGAGGATTATGGCCAGGGGCGGGTTCCAGGATTTAAAATAACGAAAAACGTTCAAAATTACCGGTGGGCTGAAAGGCTAAAACTTGTTCCAAAATTGGCTAATTTCGCAAGATTTTGCAGAATTTCCGGGAGCGCGCGCCTTACTCCTGATCACGCGCCTGATGGCAGCAAAAGTGGCACACTGATAACAGTAGTTTTAATGAACTTCCTTTTATTTATCACAAGTGTCTTTTGCTGACTAATAGATATTATTTTTTAAACAAGAATTAGAATCAATGAAGCATAGATATAATACCCTGGCTTTTCGCTTTAAAAGGGTATATCGTACAATCTGCCTTAACACTTGGCTTTCATAATTGGTCCCAGATCAATTTAAGCATAGTCAAGACTTTCTATCATTGAATAGGTCCCACTACCCTTCAGAATTTTCCCGCTGGAATTTGAATATAAAATTGGGGTTTTGCAATTGTACACAGACACAGTGTGGTTGGCATTTCCAAATGCTTGGATTTGTTTTAGAACTTGAACTATTTCAACAGAGACACATGCCTCATTGAACTTATCGATGTACCTGGGAATTAAATGGCATCGCTGTTAACGGTGCATCGTATCGTCAATGTATCATGCCACGATAGTTAGCGGAGCGCATACCTAATGATAGGATCAGACTGAGAGGACAGGGCATAGTTGTAATTACTTTTGATGTTTAAAGGGACTATAAGGTGATTCCACAAAAATGTGAAGAAATTTTCATTTTTGAAAATGCCTTCAAAATCATTGAGTAAAAAAAGTACTACTCTTTCATATGAAAGTAAGCAAATAGTAACACTACAAAATGTCTTTCTACTTCCTTCGCATTTTTCAATTCCCTAGATCCTTAAATATCTGAATCTTATAAAGTGGAATGCAAAAGAGGTCACTGCTAAAATATAATCATGGTATGCTGTGCAAATAGCCCACTGCAGTTTTGCATGCACTCGGCCATAAGACCTTTTAATTTTTTTATTGCTGTCACCAAAAGACTTTTTATGAAAAAGCCCTAATATATTGATTTTGTGGAAAATATTCACTTCAAGTATATAAAAAAAAAAAAAAAATTCTTTCAAAGACATTTGTCAGAACTATAAAATCTCAAAATCAAAGTAATTTGTACATCAAACAGAAGTTGGACAGAAGTAGCTGCTTCGAACCCTCTCTGTGCGATCATAATCTCAGCAAAATCGCTGATCGCTGATATGACAATGTCCCCAAAAGACCCTATTCTCAAAGGTGCTTAAAGAACTAAAATGTCTTTCATGCTGTCCGTGGCGGCAGCATGGGAGGGCTTTTGCCGCCCCCAAATTTTTTTTTACTTTTCCCCCCCGAGTTTTCCCCCCCTGGCGAAGAAATGAGGGATTTTTGGCAAAAATCCGGCAATTTGGAGTCCAAAATTTTTTTAAAAATTGGGAAAAATCAGCATTTTGGGCCCAATTGGTTAAAAATCTCCAAATATTTGATACTTTGCCCCCCCCCAAGATTTATTTTTGCCCCCCCCCCCAAAAAATCACTTTCTCCCCCAGTTTGGCCCCGCCCCCAGAAAAGAGGTCTGGTTGTGGCCGCCCTGATAGCTGTGAGGAACCATTTAATTCTTTCGAAGCACCCTATTAGCATTTCAGAACTCTTTGTTTTTTGAGTACTAACAAAATTTTAATGGTTTTCCCCAAGCTACTTGTAGAGTGTTCTGATTAAATGGTGTCCATTAAGTTGTGGCATTATTTATTTGGTTTTCCTAAGGAGTACGCGCAAGCACGACTTTAATAAACTCGGAGATGAGCAAGCGTGTATTCGTTTGCGACTTTTTAGCGTCGCAAAAATTCATGAGCGATTTTCCACTCCTGCCTTTTACCGCGAATTTGTAAAAAACGTTTGGAACTCAGGCCCGTAGAACTCTGAGTGCGAGGACGTTTGTCTAAGAACGCGCCTATTACTTACTCGTCTCACCTTTCACGGCACGTGGGAAGACCATTTTTTTGTTTTGCGGCGTGACATATAGGCGTAAAATTACGCGAGACGCTCGCTCTAGTGAAGATGGAAATTTCCCTCTCAAAATGTCCTTTTTTCAAACGATTTTCAGAAAACTATATGGTGGACAACCATTTTTTATTTGGTATTTTCAAGTATGCAACTATACGCTACACATATGTGAAAATCAGAAAAACGTTCGGCCCCTTTGTTATCTTTTGGAGCACTTTAGTATCGGTAAATCACATTTTCCCCTAGAGTTGCGTGGTAAATAATGTAAAATTTTGAGCAACAATGTACTTTTTAAAGTCTTTTTTCTCAAAACGAATATGGTAAGCCATATTTTTTTATTTCAATTTGTTATCAGCACAAATGAATGTACTATATATCAAATTTTAAAGAAATTTGACAGCCCATTTAAAATCAATGATGCCAACAACCTAGACCCATAAATGGTTTGTAAATGTCAATAAATGTTTCTTGAAAAAACCAAAATGGCCTGGCTCTGTGCAGGCGAGTACTCCTGATATTACTATAGAGGACAAAGTTGAACCTTTTACGGTTCTAAGTCAAACCTTCAATTCTGAACTGCAGGACATTTGAATTTACAAATACATAATTTGGTGCCCCTCAATTTTCAAAATAAATTGTCACATTTACGACCTTTTACTGGGCCATAATGCTTTGTAAAATATGTTAAATACAATCACCAGCAATAATACATTCACTTTAAAATTGGTTGGCTCTCGGAGCTGACAAACACATTAAAAACTGAGCCAGCAAAGGCAAAGCTACGTTGATTTCTAGCATATTGTCCATGTTGTGATTTAGGCTAAGCAAATAACATCACCTGCACCTATCAAATGGACAATAAGACTTCAAAAGAGGCATAAGTGTATCCGATACAAATCAATAGATAAGCAGTGAGACGTTCAATTGGCTGCTTTGACGTAGCTGAAAGCTGACGCTTTGTGTAATGCCGATATGATCATTGTGTGTAAGGAGGGCGACTTGAGCCGCAAACCTGATTATCAAGATGGAAGTCAAACTTGTTTGAATTTTCTTTAGAATTATTCCATGTGCATTTAAATTTATTTGACTTGGAAAATGTTTTGCCTTGGTTTGAAAAAATGCATACATACATTTACATGTCATTGGAAATTGTGGTCATAGGGAATTGGCAGCCATTGTTTTTTTCTGGAGAGGCTCTTTAATGTCTCGGTCCATTGCTTTCAGGGGATGATAGTGTTATGATGTCTCGAGGACATCAAAGGTCAGAAATACCTTTCAAACACAAATAACGAGCCTTGTGCACAAGTGATCTAAATTTTATATAATTATAAACAGATTTTATGATTGTAATTGGTTCAAGAATTTGGTAGGTCCAAAACAACATTACATATATAATTACACACAATTAGTTAAGATTACTTAGGGTTTAATAGTGTCCTGTGTTGAAAGCGTTGCCGTTCAACGATGATATGTCCTCAGCGAAGGACTCCCAAAATGACAGCAAGCGCATTGGTTCACCATATATCCATGGTATATTCCGTGCGAAAAAAATATCTGAGGTCTTGAGGTAATTTTGTCCAGCAGAGTTCAAGACGACGGGTTCACTCGACGACAATAAATTCCACAATAATAAAATTCCAGGTATTATACCACCATCAGTCTATCGATATGTCTCATATAGGGACACAAAATGAGATCCCTTTTGGGGGATTCGGAAAACTTGAAGCTCGTTTGGCTTAAAAGACCGAAGCAGACCATTTAAGCTATCAAGCTCCGGCGCATCCAAAGTATTAAATCTGGCACTAGATGTAGAATCAAATCTACCATAATTGTAGATTAAACTAGCTATAAATACTGGATAGCTCCAGCAATTCCAACTGCTGGCCTCAGTCTTTCATTATTCACAGTACTATTTTTTAACTTTCTCACAGCTAGATTCCCCTTTCTAACATAATCATTACATCATCATCATCATGCATAAACATAACCTAGCACATCAATCAGATTTCACAAAAAAAAAAAAATTACATCATCTAAATTGGCCTCACTTCACTTAATAACTTTTTGTGCAATCTATATAACAGGTGTCCTTTTGGCACAACAAACCTAGGATATCCCCTTCTCTCTTTTATAGTAAACAAAGTACTTTTCCCATAGAATCTTTTCTCAATAAAATTGAGAAAATAATATTTTAATCAACAATTTTGAGGGTTATATAACAAAGCCGTAACCAAGACCCAACAGTCCTTCTTACAGTCTCCGGCTTCAATTCATAGCATCTTTTAATACACTATCATGGATTTCGCCAAAGAGTCAAAATACCTGAATAGCTTAAACGTGGAGTAGAAGTCGGTACAATGTCCCATAAGTTGCTTTTTTCGCAACCGAAATTTACAGAAAGGAAGACAATGGCATGTTCAAAGAGTATAATCTCCATTCAATACGTTTTGTAGTAATGTCCGTAGGGCCACTAATGACTAAACTTTTCGATTTTGTCCTTAGTGTTACTTTTGGTCCTATCAATTGCAGGGTATGTTTTAAGATTACCTATACTTGTTACAACATAAGCAAAAATCTTATTGTGATGATTTTTTCGACTTACTGATTAATCAAATCACTGATAGTGCCCTTTAGGAGACATCACTCAAACATAATAATCATCTCTTAGCATGCAATCACATAGAGCCAAGTTCTAAAGTCTTTTGTGCATGCATTTTTGGCATTAATTGGAATGTTAGGAATCCTAAGTTTTTGTCACATGGGTGTCGAATCGAAAAAGCACGAAAAGCTAGTCTTGACCCACACTGCACTAAGTTTGATGTTGTCACTGGTACACACCCCCATCTATAGGTCTGAAAACTTTCAGAAACCACCTATGCTTCGATTCCTCACCAAAAATCATTTACTATCTCGAACGTTTGCCATGATCCCCCGAGGGACTCAACATATCTGACCATCGGGAGTGCCAACCACTAAATAAATTTTCAGCCTTCTTTATAGTAATGAATGACCCCTTTTAGTGCCATGTTTGATATTGGAGATTGTCACATTCCAAAACTCCATACAAGGTTTATGAAATTTTGGGGAAAATGGCAAATTGTATTGAATGAACCTTAACTACAACATTTCATATATAGTTCTGAGTCCAATTGGGTAATACCGTGTGTACAAAAAAAACGCAACACCTGGTGGCAGGCGGCCATAAGTTTTTGAACAAAAGCCTTGACTACCGTATTCTTTGTTGTAGAGGTAAGATGGGACTGTTAGCTAATATCCCTGAAAAGTTCATAAACGTTAGCGTAAATATTTTATTTAAGATATGACACCAGAAATCACGTCACTGCAGGACCCATTTAACCAATTGAGGCTATTATAATACAAATCCACTGTACCGTTTTGCGACCGAACCACCACTATGAATCTTCTGACGGTCCCAACCACCAGTCCACCACTTCCCCCCTTTTTCCAAGACCGGTGCTGCAACGAATATTAGCATATGAATGTTTCCATTGGTAATAACAACTAAAAAACATGCATTTTTTTTTGAACACACTTCAAACGCTTTAAAATATCCAATTTGGAATGTATGATCAACAACTCTTCGTATTGTCCAAATAAGACTGCATTAGATCGCTTATCATTCATCATTTTGTGATTGCACACAAAGATTCTCTTAACCCAAAATTTAATTACAGAATAATATACTGATCTCTTTATTGAGTTTGTTGTGTTGAAAACATAGGTTGTTACCTCGTTTACCTTAACTCATAAAATTGAGAATGTAACATATTTCAGTACCAGCAGTTGCAAAGCCCAACGCATTTAATCATTTTAGTAATGTGGAGTTTGTGTATGACTTAGTCAGGTTTTATATCTTCTTGAAACTTATTTTATCACATGAATTAATGTTTTATTATTACAGTTAAATAATAATTATGAAAATCAGTCCATTGACCCAGTAGAAGTCATTCTGCAAGAAAATTTGGGCCAGTAATCTTGATTGCAATCAATATTGTTTTGCCATTCTGTTCTTCATGGCCAGTCTTTTGGTTAACCAGCTTCTCATTTTTGTAAAATGGTTCTGCGGATACTTGATTGTTGGGGCATATCGTAAAAACTATTGACGCGGCCTTTATACCTTTTCAAATCTTAGCTAACATTCCGCATTTTACCTTACAATAAATAATAAAAATTCCGTGCTTTGTTCAAAACTTTATGGCGCCTGCACAAAGTGTTGCGTTTTTTTTGGGACACACGGTATTGATACAGGTTGTTCCGACTTTCAGATCCACAAGGTGCATGCCTACCGAAACCCAACTTGAGAACCCTCTGCTTGGTTTTGTTACTATTGTTGGTATGTACCTTAACATGGAAAAGGTTGTAAACCTTTAAGCAAAATAGAAAAGACACATTCCTTTGCCATTTTGATTGCATTTTTACATGTAATTTGACCAAAATCTTGTGTTTAATGCCTCTAAAAGTTAAACCCTTTTCCATGAGAAATTGTGGACTTTTTTATAATTAAAAATTGTGACTATTTGGTGAAGTATGATTTGGTGAACATGATTTTTTTATAGGAGTGGTTTTGGTGCCACAATGTTTTTGGTGAAATGTTGGGGTTTTTTTTAGTGTGTGTGTGGGGGGGATTTATGAACTAGAGTGGCATTTAGTAATAGAAACCAGTAGGTGTGCGTCTACAAAGGTATTCATAATGCCTTCAGTCTACTCTACATACAGAATCTTGTTTGATCATCAAATATTGTTTATCCAGTAATCGCTCTTTTTTTCTTTTCTCACTAAACTAGTAATTTTTTCTCCTTTTTTCAATCTGGACCAAATCTTGCATGCTAAGTAGAATAATCTGACATACTGGCAATGTTATATCCATGCTATGTCAAAATTTTAAAGAAATTTGACAGACCATTTAAATCATTATGCCAACACCGTTAAGAACCATAAATGGGGTTTGTAAAATGTCATAATGTTTTGCTCTCTCGTCTGCCGTCTTCTTCTTGAAACACCAAAATGCATTGCCTGCTTCTGTGCAGGGCGAGTACTCCTGATAAGTACTCACTACGTGCTACCTCCAGTCTTCAGTTACCTTTTAACGGTGCTAAGTCCAACCTTCCGCCATGCCCACCTTGGCCTGATTACACGCTTCACCCCTGGTCCGCTGTTCGTCTGGGCGCCATTAGAATTTACAAATACAATAGATTTGGTGCCCTCAATTTCAATTCATTTGTCACATTTGACTAACTATACTGGCCCATTAATGCTTTGTACAATATGGGGGTTAAATACAATCCCAGCACTAATACATTCACTTTAAAATTGTTGAGCTCTCGGGAGCACTGACAAAAAATTAAACTGGACAGCAAACAGTAGCTACTGTTGATTCTAGCATATTGTCCATTTGTGATTTAGGCTAGGCAAATAATCATCACCTGCACGCTATCAAATGACATAAACCTCAAAGAGGCATAAAGTGTATCCGATCAAATCAATAGATAAAGCAGTAAGACGTTCAAAATTGGCTGCTTTATGACGTAGCTGAAAAGCTGACCGCTTTGTGTAATTCCGATATGATCAGTGTTCTTTGTGTAAGGAGGCGACTTGAGCCTGCAAACTCTTGACTTTCAAGATGAAGTCAAACTTTGTTAGAATTTGCTTTAAGAAATTATTCCATTTGCTTTAAATTTATTTGACTTTGGAAAATGTTGCCTTGTTTGAAAAAATGCATACAGTACATACATGTCATTGGTAACTTGTAGTCATGGGAACTTGGCAGCCATGTTTTTTTCTGGAAGCGGCTCTTTAATGTCTCGGGTCATTGCTTTTCAGGGATGATAGTGTTTACTGATGTTCTCGTAGACATCAAAGGTCCGAAATACCTTTCAAACACAAATAAACGGCCTTTGTGCCACAAGTGATCTAATTTTATATATTAACAGATTTTAATGATTGTATTGTTCAAGACTTTGTATGTCCAAAACCCATTAGCATATATAATTACAACACAATTCGTTAAGATTACTTAGGGTTTAATAGTGTCCTGTGTTGAAAGCGTTGGCAGTTCAACGATGATATGTCCCTCAGCGAAGACTCCAAATGAACAGCGCATTGGTTCACATATATAGATATCCTGGTATATTCCGTGCGAAATCCTTCTGAGTCTTGAAGGTACTTTTGTCGCAGCATTCAAGACGACGGGGTTTCCCTCGACGACAATAAAGTTCCACAATAATAAAATTCCATGTATTATACCACCATCAGTTTGCCGCTAATGTCCACATTAAGGACCACAGACTGGAATCCCCTTTTTGTTTCCAAAACGGAAGCTCTTTGGCTTAAAGACGACAGCAGACACTTTAGCTATCAAGCTCCGGCGCATCCAAAATATTCACTCTGGCACTAGATGTAAGAACTCAATCTACCATTATTGTAGATTAAACTAGCAATAATTATACTGTATAGCTCCAGATACAACTGCTTGTCTCAGTCTTTCAGTCACAAGTACTATTAACTTCTCACAGCTAGATTCCCCTTTCAACAATAATCATTATCCTCATCATCATCATGCTAACACAACCTACACCATCAAATCAGATTCACAAAAATTACAATCACAAATTGCATCATCTTCACATTAATAACTTTATGGGGGAATTCCCAGATCATGCAATATTGTTTGATCTTAAAGAATAAACACGTTGACTCAGTTACTAAGTTTAGGCATTCTTGGGAATTCCTTTTCTCCCCTTGTGCAATGCTATCTAACAGGTGCATTTTGCACAACAAACTCTAGGGATATTCCCTTTCTTCTCTTTTATAGTAAACAAAGTACTTTTCCCATAAAATCTTTCTCAAAAAATAAAATTGAGAAAATAATATTTTAAAAAAAATCAAAATTTTGAGGGTTAATAATCAATAGCAGTAACGCAAGACACAACATGTCCTTCTTAAACAGTCTCCAGGCTTCACTGCTAGCATCTTTAAATACACTATCAGTGATTTTATCCGAAGGAGTCAAAATACCTGAATAGCTTAAACGTGGATTAAGTCTGTACAATTCCCCATAAGTTGCTTTTTCCAACCGAAAAATTATACAGAAGGAAAGACAATGCAGTGGTTCAAAGGTATGAACTCTCCATTCAATTACGTGTTGTAGTAAGTGTCCGTATGGACACTAATTACTAAACTTTTCGATTGTCCTATATTAGGTTGCTTTTGGTCCTATCAATTGCGGGTATGTGAAGATACCTATACTTACTTGTTACAAGACAATCAAAAATCGATTTGTGATGAGATTCTTTTTCGACTTACGGATTAAGCCAATCACTGATAGTGCCTTTAAGGAACATCACTCCACATAATAATCCTCTCTTAGCATGCCTCCACATAGATCCAGTGCTACAGTCGTTTGTCATTGGGCAGTTGCATTTATTGAATGTAAGAATCCTTAAATGTTTTTTGTGCACCTTGGGTGCGATCGAAAAAAAGCACGAAAAGCGAGTCTGTGACCCACAAAATGCTACGGTTTGATTGTGGTTCACTGTTCAGCCACCATCTATAGTCTGAAACCTTTCACAAGCAACACCATCTCTATTCCTCACCACAAATCATTACTAGCTAAATCAGGGAAAAAAATAGTTGCCACACTTGATTCAATATAATCAACATTCCATGCTCACAGCTATGATCCGAAGTGGGTAATTCATTGTCATTAGAAAGCAGATGTCTTGCTCTTATACATCCCTCCCCTACCCCCATCCATCAATGTTGGTGGGAACTCTGACGAGCTGCTATCAACATGACTTGGATCAATTGCCTAGGGGAAGAGGGGGGCGCTTTACAGCCAAGTCGGGCAAAGTGTGGCAACTTTTCTTTTCCATGCTTGTCTGAGTAAAATGTAAAAAATATATCTGCTAATCGTTTTTTTTTTTTTAATGTTTTTGTCATAACTTCTTAACGCTTTGATGTATTTACTAAATTTTCACCGACTGATAAAAACATCATTCCTTTACAAACATTGAGGAAAGTCTCACACGCCTTGTGTTTGTACTTTGCACGCGCGTAGAATGCGCGAGCGGGTTTTATCTGTGTATGCGTGCGTGTGTTCGCATTTTTGTGCTCGCGAGGGCGTGCGTGTGTGTGTGTATAAAGTTTTGTGTATTTCTGTGATATCTCTCACAAATACCATTTTTCTATGGATGGGCGAATGAAAACGAGTCGAACATGAGAGGGCTTTTATTTTCCGTCGATAGCACGTTAAGCCAATGTGTTTTAACTCATCCTGCGCCTAGATAGCAAGTTAAATTTATATAGTGTTAAAAGTGTACGCATAATTACATTATAGGCCTTTGATTGTATCACATGCTTTCCTTTGTTAATAAACAAGAAAGAAAAAGAAATAAGAATTAATAAAAAGAAAATATAAGAAATGAAATCAAATAAAAAAACAAATGAAATTAAGAAAGAAATCAAAATAAAAAATCAGATGAAATACAATAAACATACAATAAAAAATCATGAAAAAAATCGTATATTGGATATATTAATTGCCGAATGGCTCATCAACTCTCCAACAAGATAATTACGGAAGATTTAAGACAGATATTATAAGGCCCGATTTGGATTCGAACCCACAATCATCTGCTTATTTTGGCTTATTCTTTATCCATTAGACCAAACCCCAACTGTCCAAGTAAAAATGGAATGCATGCCTCATATATCACTTTTGCTGCAAAAACCAAATGTTACACTGAACTAATAAGACTTTTATTGTTGATTCATATTATTGCTAAATGATATAAATTAGTTTGTGTCATGTTGATACAAGGATGGAACTGGAGTATAGTAACTGATATATGAATCCATAGAATCATTTGCTTGAGGGTTAACCGTGTCGGTTAGCCACGTATAGAATTGCGTACATTGACATCGGTTAACCATAAAAGTTATAGCTTCTGAGGTCCAAAATACGTTTACTGTTATGGTTTAACCGTCCTTTATCTGGTGTGGTAGTTCATGTGGTGTTACCGACAGGTTAACCATGTGTAATTTCGTGCCTCATGTTTGCAATTTGGATCGCACATACACGCACACAGAAACACACACACGCGTACCCCGACACCACTTACACAACTCTGGACACACCTATCCCTCCCACTGCACACCGCGGCCCGTCTCGGCCGCGCGACCCCCTTGCTCCCCTCCGCACACACTACCACAACCCACACCCACACACACACACATCCCACTCCCACACCATACCCCCTCCACACACGTTACACACACACATCACACCATTTAATTAAATATTCATCAAAATTTAATCCTTTCTTCCATCCTATTTCAATCAATTCCATATATTCTAGCTCACTGATTTTTGCCTATCATTTTGCGATTTTAAAACATTTTTGGCAACCTTTACTAACTCCATGTTAACAACAAATTCATTATTTACTTCATGATAGTTACGAGATGTGCAAACTTTATATTAAAAGCCATTATATCTTTACCCATCCTAAACAAAATAAAACACTTTTATTTTTTTTATATCATTTAAATTTACAGCAATAATATACATTAATTTTAAGCTATTTGGTAAAAGCCAGAAACTACACCCGGCTGTCGGCCCAAATGCACTAAAGCATTTTTTTTTGGGGGGGGGGGGTTAATTTGTCCATTTTGAAAATTGTGTTTTATATGATAAACCATACAGTGGACGGTACGAGCAGAATTGCATTTGTCCGCATGTCCACAAAAGAGTGAATTCTGAAGCAGAATTAGGGATCTCGATTCTGATCGAGCGGAAACGCCAACTATAGGCCCAAGTGAATATGTTAAGGTCATGACGTTCATTACATATCTGCTTGGTTTATAAATTTAACAAATTACACGCAGAAATGTTATTTTCAATTTTTCTCCGAAGGAAAGTAAATTGAATTTATACACCATTAATTTTAAAATAGCACTTTAACCTCAAAACACGTGAAATACAGAGTCGTGCTTTTGTCGGGCACTCAAAGAACACTCTGTTTCCATTTTGCAGTATTTCCCTTACACGTCCATCATTCAGCTTCAGCGTTAATGCGGACCATGCCCTAATAGGAAAGTAAGTTATATATTTATGCTCTAGCACAATTGCATTCGCGACACTTACCACTACCAATCACGCAAATTATGAATCGAAGAAAAGTCTTGTTTAAATCTCCGCTTATATATTCTAATGTATGTGTTGACAGCCAAACTTGTATAATTCGACCCTCACATCAAAAAAAAAAAACACCAAAAAAACAAAATAAAAAAAAAAAAAAAAAACAAAAAAAAAAATATTATTACTGGCTAGTACCTAAATGTTCCCTATTTGGTACAACTTTCTGGAGGTAGAAATAACAATTTATTGGACTTATTGCTGAAATTTTGTTGAAATATTTTACATCAATAAAAAGTTATGACCCAAAAATGAAATCAGATTCAATATTTTTCATTTCGCTTCAGACTCATGGCAAAAAATTTTGTTGCCACACTTGATACACTATAATCAACCGTTCCCATGCTCACAGCTATGATCCGAAGGGGTAATTCTGTTCATTGGAAAGCATATGTCTTGCTCTTATACATACCCTTCCCCTACCCCCATCAATCAATTCTGGGGGACCTGACAGCGGCTAACAACATGACTTGGATCACATTGCCTAGGGGTAGAGGGGGCGCTTTACAGCCACTCGGGCAAAGTGTGGCACCATTTTTTTCCATGATTGTAGAAAGTTTTTGCCATGATCCCACGAGGGTACTCAACATATATGACATACGGGGAATGCCCAATACAGATAATTTTCAGCCTTCTTATAGTATTGAATGACCCCTTTTTATGCCATGTTTGATATTGAGATGGGCCATTTCCCAACGTCATAAAAGGTTAGGAATTTTGGGGAAAATGGCAAATTGTATTGAATGACCTGAAATCAACATTTCATCTATATTATGAGTCCAATTTAGGGTAAAAATATTGACAGGTTGGTCCTAGTTTCAGATCCACAGAGGTGCATGCCTACCGAAACCCAACTTGAGAACCCTTCTGCTTGGTTTTTGTTACTTTTGTTGTTATGTTACCTAACATGGAAAGGTTGTAAACCTTGAAGCAAAATAAGAAGACACATTCCTTTGCCTAGTTAGATTGCAGTTTAATTCAATTTGCCAAAAAAGTCTTCTGGTTTATGCCTCTAAAGTTTAACCCTTTCCCATGAGCAAAGTGGAGGCTTTTATATTAAAAATTGGGACTATTTTGTGAAGTAAAGTCTGATTTGGTGACCCATTGATTTTTTAATAGGAGTGTTTGGATGCAACAATGTTTTTGGTGAAATGTTGGGGTTTTTTTAGTGGTGTGTGGGTGGTATTATACTAAGCGTGGCATTTTAGTAATAGACACACAGTAGGTGTGTCGTCTACAAAGTATTCATATGCCTTTGCAGTCCTACTCTCATACATAAATCTATGTTTGATCATCATATTGTTTTATCCGTATCGCTCGTATTTCTCACTAACTAGTACTTTTTTCTCCTTTTCAAATCTGGACCAAATCTGCATGCTAAGTAGAATCTATCTGACATACTGTCATGTTATGATCCGGCTATGTCAATTTTTGTCACCCCCAATTTCCCATCAAATATGTCAAGAAATTCCTAAGAGGGTATTCAATTATGTCAGCACAAATCAATAGAAGGCACTAGGCATCTCGTCCCTCCATTGTCAGCTATCACATGGATAAAACGAGCTCAGGGGAGCAAACATTGCGAGGCGTAGTGCTGCCTTTTAATACTATGGGCTTGGTATTCTGAAAGGTGAGTCTAATCTTAGATCCTGGAAATTAACCAGTATAGTCCTACAAGAGTGGACCCTTTTCTTCCAAATATCTAAAATTTGCGTTAACAGGTGAGAAAATTCCTTCATGGATGGGCCTTTTGCAGTTAATTTAAGAACTGTTAAATTAACAAGGACGGGCAAAATATAATTTTATCCGCATAGGGGTGTTTTGGTAGTTTTGAAATGGCAAATTATACAAACATGCAAAAAATGTTCAAACTAAAAAATGCAAACAGTAAACGCCGAACTAAAATAACCATCTATGCAGTAGTGGAGATATTGCTTTGGAGGTCGGTAGTAAAACAATTCTTATATTTACTGTCCAAATTTAATCAATGAAAATGACAGGAGGAGATTTTTTAGGATACAAATTTCTCATCAAATTTGCGCCTATCCGTCATAGACCACCTACCGAGAACGGTTGCAAAAGTGGGTTCATTGGACAAACAAGACAAAGAAACTTCAAAACCTTTTTGAACTTGCTTGGTTATCGTAATCGTCCCTTTATAAAACCATGCTTTGAATTTTTTCGTGCACGACGGAAATTACTAAACATATCTTATTACATAAAGACGGCGTATTCGGCTTATTCACTTCAGGTGTATATAAATTAATTGGTACGCATTCCAAACTATGCAAAAACCCAGGGTTGAAAAAATGGGGGTGCGTCTTTCTGAAATGTCCTCATGTCTCCTTTAAGAGACTTCCTGAGATCCAGCATTGATCATTGTCTCTTCTGTTTTGTCTGTATTATACGAAGTCACATAACAATCCTATGTTGAAAATTCAGAGTGTTTACAACATGCCATTTTATTTTATAGTATTTTTGCTTATTTCAGTTCCGCCCCCTGTGCCCTGTGTAATTTAATGTTCTAGATCGTACCAATAAAACTAAAACTACTCTCTAAGTTTCTATACAAATATGTATGGGTTTTATTCCATTTGAGTTCCTCATTGATTAGATGGTTGGCAATAGTACAGTTGAAAATCCATCTTGAAAAATTGAGGTGGCCCGTCCCGCCAAATCTCTGAATGTCTCTTAAATACAGCTCCATCATCAATATACCAATATGTAACTGAGACACTGGATAAAAGTTAAGTTTGTTGGGAAGTACATTTTTTAAATTCATATTTTAATGTGCTGAAATCTGACTTAGTTTAGAGTTGACTTGAATCCACACAAGCACACATTGGTATTTGGGGCAGTAGGATTTTATGAGTTCTTCCAAGTAGGACTAACTCGGGGCTCATAGATCAAAATGACAATTTCTTACAATCCGCGTCATTAACCGACATCACTGCCACCCATGTCTGGAAAATCCTCCGAAGTGAGGATTCGTCAGGAAGCAAAGCATTAGCAGTTGATAAAGATATAACTAGAAAGCTTTGGCCATTAGTACATTGTCAGCATCACGTTTTGGGAGAATTGGAATTTAAGTAGAAATCTCGAGTTGAAGACATTTAGATATCGTTGTCATTGCCTGTTTCATGTGAAGAGAGGCGGTTTCTTTATTTTATTCTTGACATATTCTGAATTGCAATATCTGAAAATGGATCTTGTGATATCATTTCAGAAGTGACCTGCTAATAAAAAAAATGAAAGGTTTGGAAAGTCTTGTCAGCATTAATAACCAGGCACAACTACTTTTGAAAACATCTCTCTTCTTGTAAAGGTATTTGGGGGAAGTGGCATAACCACCTTTTTTTTCAGGGGCAAAGGGGTGGCACACATATTTTCAGGGGGTAAGCATATTTAAAATGTGTTAGTATAGTATATAGGCCTATTTTGTTTTCACTGTAATTGGCATGTGTGCAGAAATCACAAATTTTTTTCATGGGGGGGAAAATTTTCCCACGGGGGAAGTCTGCTCCCTGCCTCCCTCTGGGTATGCCACTGTTTGGGGGTGGGGGGGGGGGCTATATTATATCTGTTGTTATGGCAGGTGTTAGTAGTAATGTAGTAATCCCAAGTTTTAAAGCCTGTTTTTGTCCCCGTGAACGGGGTGGCCGAATTGACCTCACATATGGCAGGCCAACCGTACCTTACCCTGATTCACTCCACTTCACCACCTGATTCAATGCATCCAATCCCTCTCCTCCCTCCATCACCGCAGACTTGTATTTGGATGGGTTGGATGTGTAAGGAGTCAGTAAGATCCCTTAACTCATTAATGCAAGAAACAATCAATGTTGTTTTGTGTTGTGTGTGGTGTGTGTGGTGTGTGTGTGTACCGCACCAATGTGTGATTGAGTATGGCAGATGCAGAATGTGTATGGGGGGGGGGGAACAGATGGACAAGTTAGTATATCCACAAATTGACTTAGAGGGACGTCCACAGGGGACAATTGATTGTATGAGTGCATGTTCCAATGACAAGTGTATTTCAGTCTCACAGATGAACACTGCAATGGCGTGTCGCAGAGATGGACAATTAATGTGTGCAAAAATTCACAGATTGCTAATGTGGTTTGTCCACAAATTAGAGAATAAACAGTATGATTTTGGGAAACGGTAACCTTGCCCCTTTATGGCAAATTGAACCAAGGGGGACTGCCTTTATTTTAGTGGAAGAATAAGGCTGGATTCCAAGTTCTTCCATGTAACATAGGAGTTTTGCCATCATTCTTAAACAGATTTAAAATTTAAGGATTATCTTTAACCTTATTTTGCTATCCTAATTTGCTTAAATCTGCAACAAGGAAGGACTCTCACCGCCCAGTGAGAAAAGTGATTTTTTCATTGTTTTCTTGGTCCGCAATGGCATAGATTTGTATATGTTGATATACACTGTACATGTAGCATTGCACTCTGGTTCACATATACCTTTGTATAGTAGCTTTTAGTTTATTTTGTTGTGAAAAAAATGAAGACAAAACCTTCATTTCAAGTTCTTTCAAGGAAAGTTGTTTAATGATGTTTCTTCTTAACATATCTGAAAGGGGGGGGTGGGATTTTGTCAAAAATTTGCAATTATCATTTTCAATGGGCTTTGCCTCACTTAATACCTTCTATGTAACTCATAATTGTATGTGTTGAAGTTCTAACTATTTGACCATCTGATGACTAAAAATGGACCACTAAAATTCTTACTTTTGAATTATAATCCCCAAACCTGAATCCCAAACCTAACTGCCCTCAAATCGCAAAGTTTTGCATATTTAAGGCCCTCAGTAACTCCCTCGAAAATTAAACAAACTATGAACTGTATAATGGTCTCCACATTTGAATTCTACAACACAAATATTGACCACCCCTAGAATAGTAGTTTTTAACTATCTCGTCGTCCACATGCACCTAACTGTCGTATTTTATACAAAACCGTTTTCCTTTTCCGAGAAAAACGCAATTCATCAAAATCCTACCGCGACTTTTCATGTTCATATGGTAAAACGAAGGATAAAAGAAACATCTAGACTTTACTGTTTTGAAGAAAACATTTTAAAGTCCAATATAAACCATAACTCAAACTTAAAGTCTGACTCAGAGATTTCGAAATATTATTTTTTTGTGTAATAATGAAAAATAGTCAACTAGAACTAACGATAGTAACCTAAAATGCACAATTCCGAAATTTGAGATGAATCGGATTTTTCGTTTTGATGCAGTAAACATTTATGTGTAGTCTTAGGTCCCATAGGATACTGTGTATAACAAAAATTCCGGATCCGGAATTTTATAACAAAGTTGTGATTTTCTATATGAAGGAATTCGATTTAAGCTCACCAATTTCACACAGTGATTAGTATATGGACAAGCATTATGAACATGCAAAAAACACGATTTTTTTGGAAATTGAGGGCGCCCTCCTCAGGAAATCTCTGAGTCGGCCTTTAAAACTGCACTTATATTATCTTAATTAGGCTACAAAGTTATAAGTCTGTATGTGGAATCACAAATAATGTATATTGCAAAATACGACGCATATTACACCGTTGTTTTTCAATGTACGTAAAATAGATCACTATGTGAAAAGCTTGTTTACGAAATTACGATGAAAATACGTCAAAATAGATCTGTATGTGAAATCGTTTATTTTGGGATCCGCAAAATACAACGCTATATCAAACACGTGTAAATGAATGCCAATTTTAAAATACGACAGTATGTGAAATACGGATATGATGATTTTGAGGAAAATGACAAAAATCTGTAATTATAAACTAATTAATTAGGCATCTTCACATTTTGAAACTTTGTGGATGGCAAGAATTCAATGAAACTATACAAGTAGGCGAATTTCGCAAAAACCTCAAAAAGTGAAATAGGAAAGTATGTGAGCGGGCGGACGATCTGATAACTCTCTTTCCATCAGATGGCACTTTTTTTAATGGTGACCCCCATAAATCTGATTGCTCTGGCGGGATACAAAATGGACTATGATGGATGGAAAAAAATTTTCAGGATCTTCATATCTCATCATTGTTGACCACCCACTTAAAGCGATAAAAATCCAGGACGGCTTGCAGTGCACATCTCGAACATGACATGGAATATGACCTTTGCTTATGTAGTAAGGAGCAAATATTCACGCAAATTTTCCCAATATTACCTAGTATTTTGAGTCTGACACAGTCTCTGGCCATCAGTGCCAGCCTGTGGCCAGCAAGTGATCACTCCTAACAGTTCTTAAGCTACGGCATTGCACAGGCCGACAGCATCCCCAGTTAGACCATCTACATGATTAATAAGAACGCAATCCCTTCATAATCAGTATGGTCGTGTGGGCCTAAAGCTCAATCTACTCATGTTAGAAAGGCTTCGGGCCCGGACTCGGGCACAAACAAACACGTTTAACGATTGTGCCAACGGCTTTGTAATAATCAAGAGCCATCTCTTCGAAATTGTGAGGGCAAATTCTCAGAAAGAGACAAATGAGAGTAGAATTAGGCAGATGCCATATCTAATGTAACATGCTAGGTTATTTGGATCCGTCTTTTTGCCTAAGCTGTCAGTGGTATTAGATTTACTCAATTGTAGCATGTATTTATGCGAGTATCGGTGCTGTTCACAGTCAGTTGCATTTAGTTGTGACCATTTTCATTGATTCAAGCAACTGAGTCTCAGTAGCTTTGTATTATCCTAGGATTAATCTTGTATAAAAGAGGAATAAATGTCCTGAATTGAGTCAAAGGTGGATTAAGGACTTTATCCTCCTCTTGTTTCCTGTACAGGCTCTTTAATAAAACTCATTATACCCTTGCTCTCTGAGCACCGTGGAGAGATATTACTACTGATATTTGGTCCACAGGCTCAAATCCTAAGTATGTGTAGGATGATGAACTTGGTGGGTGTGTGTCAACTTCCAGTGGCTAAAATTTTGATGGTCATTTCAAAGTCATGGGGGGTCATCCAAGTCAAATCCATACACATGAGCTAGTATGGTTGGGGGGGGCTCATGAAACTGAAAAATGCTGGTGTAGTACGCATTCATTGCCGAAAATTTTGATTCATTTCAAGGTCGTGGGGTATTCACGGTCAACTAACTCAACATGTCGTAGGTCATGAAACTGTGGAATGTGGTCAACATTTCTAAACAAAAATTGTCTGAAGGTAATTTCAAGGTCAAGTAGGGATCATCTAAGGTCAAAATCAACTACAAATTCCCTGTGATCTTAAAAAATATATTCCCTCCATTTACTAGCGCGACGGGCGGGGGACCTTTGTCGGTTAGAGAACCGCCTTATTATGTAGCAACACAAGGAAAAGATCCTTTCACACCCCCCCCCACCACTTAGATTGTGATATTAGTGTAAGTTCAACCAAAGTTTTAAATCCGGTTTTGTCCCCGCTAAATGGGGGTGGAGGGGATTCACCTCACACTCAGCAATTTAATTGGCAAAAAAGATCTTCTTCTACAGGATTGTGCCGATATCAACTAAATTGATTCAGAGGAACACTGACCAAGCTAAATATAGGGTGTTCAGGAAAGGAATAAGCAGTTTAAAGGTCCATTAGGGTCACTTTACGGTCAAACCAAAAATATTAAAACATTCAAAATTTTATCTCAAAATGTAAAAAGAGAGTAACATGACCTTCAGATATGCATGTATGTTTGCCAATGTATGCAAGTATTTATTTTGAGGGTCAAGGTCATTTACAGGTCATTTACGGTTGAGCTAAATAACTTTAAGAATTTTATCTCCAGAACTTAGCATAGTAGATTTTTTTTTATTTGAACGAACAATGCATTTTTCGATGTCTACAAGGGTTTTTTTATATCGGGGTCCAGGTCACTTAAGCGGGGTCAAATGGCCAATTTGCCAAAAAATGACTTAAACATGAGACTAAATTGAGTAGATCTCAGCCTATAGAAGACAGATAAAGCCGTTGTTAAGGAGCTTCAGATCCTTCACCAAGATTGTGTGACATGGGGTCAAAGGTTTAATGGGTCATATTTAAAAACGGCTGTGTTGTACAGTGGCCTATGGCCACATAACCTCTAGTCTTTCTTTCTTCTGTCAATGTGCTTGTATAGCTCAGTAGTGGCCTTGACAGTAGTAACCAGGTTTGCACCAAATGAACGCTCAGTGAACCATAACCTGCCATATGACTTTGACCCCCATCTGACCTTTGACCTTCGTCACAGGTTCCAATATGTCATTTAATCGCAAAAATATCTTCTTTTACAGGAGTATGGACGATTCAACTAAACTTGTTCAGAGGACAACGACCCATTGCTTCATATAGGGTGTTCAAGAATAACGCGTTCAAAGGTCATTAGGGGGTCATTTCCGGTATGAAAGCAAAAGTATGCCATTTAATTGGCAAAACAAAAAAATCTTCTTCTACAGGATTATGCCGATATCAACTAAACTTGTTCAGAGAACCACTGACCCATGCTACATCTAGGTGTTCAGGAAGCAGTTAAAGGTCATTAGGGTCACTTCCGGTCAAACCCAAAAATATTTAAAACATCAAAATTGTTATCTCAAAATGTCAAATAGCAGAGAACATGACCTCAGATATTCATGTATGTAGCCAATGTATGCAAGGTATTTTTATTTGGGGAGGGTCAAAGGTCTTTACAGGTCATTTCCGGTTTTGAGCTAAAAACTTAAGAATTTTATCTAAGAACTAAGATAAGCAGATTTTTTTTTATTTCAACTGAATAATGACATTTTTTGTTGTGTACCTCAGGTTTTTGAATACCAGGACAAGGTCATAAGGGGGTCAAAAGGTCAATTTTGCCAAAAAATGCTAAAAAATCAGACCCAAATTGGCTATATCTCAGCCTTTGGAGGACCCAGATAAGGCCCGTTATTGCTACAGTGAGTACATTAATGGTAGGAGAGGTCTATGTAGTCTCGACCCAAAAGGTTAAAAGGTTCAAGGTCAAAGGTCCAAAATCTAAACATGCTCCGAATGAGCTGAGTTTTAAGAGTTATCTCCAGAACTAGCCGTAGAATTTTTATTTGAACTGCAAAAATGATTTTTGCGATGGTATATTCAGTTTTTGATTTTGGGGGGTCAAAGGTCATAAGGGGGCAATGGTCAATTTGACCAAAAAAATGCTAACATTAGACTAAAATTGACTAAAATCTCAGCCTATAGAAGACAGATAAAGCCTGTAAAGGAGCTTCAGATTCCTTCACAGATTTGCTGACATGGGGTCAAAGGTTTGACATGCTTGACATGGGGTCCTATTTACCATCGGCTCACTGTGTGTACAGTGGCCTATGGCCAACATAACCTATAGTTTCTTTATTTCTTCCGATTCTTATTCTTTTTCTTCTACATGCCTCCTTAAAATCACTACTAGTACCAAACGGTTAATCCCATATCACCAAAAGTTGTCGAAGAGAACAGCTGACCAAGCTTAATGAAGGGGTATGTGTACTCAGATGGGGTCAAAGGTCACGTAACCGGCAGTAGCTGCCATTTTGTAAAAATTTTAAAAGCCTACTTGTCCTACAGAAAACAAGCTATAGATACCAAATTCGTTACAAGAATCTTAGACCACCCTTCATATATGAGTTCATGACATTCAAAATGGCGGCCATTCTAATTAATATGCAAAATGACTATATCTCAAAAACGATAGGATTGGATGGGTGATGTCTGTGCAAAAGTTGCGGATAATGTTGTTTGGCAAATATATGACAGAATATTGGCCCCAAAGGGCACGTGTAAGATATGCAAATGACCTAATTAATATGCAAAAACCACTATAACTCATCAACCCAAATTAGGTATATATAAATGTCAAAATTTGGTAACAAGAACAATGGAAATCAAAGCTCTTTTATCCGTGCTCATAATATATGGGTCAAAAGGTCAAATGGGGTCATCTATAGGTCAAATCTGAAAGAGCTTTTGACTATCTAATTATGCCATCATGCGGACACGATGAATTAGAAAAAAGAGTACCACAGTGACCCGCTCGGTGACCCATCGTTTATGGGTCAAAGGTAAAATATGCCAAATATCAAAATGCTCATATTGCAAAAATACCATATACCCACTGTAGGGTAATGAAAGATGAAATAATTCGACAGTGACCATGTTATGTGACCAATGGTTAAGGGTCCAAAGATCAATTACAAAATGACGCAAAATTCCACGACTAAGGTCCGTGACCTCTGAGCACAAAATGTCTCTAGTTCTTCTTTCTTCTTTCCAAACGCGCATTAAAATGCTTCTCTATACCCAACGCTTGGCCGCTCCACCAACTGTTCTGAAGAACCACTGGACCAAGTGTCATATATGGTGTCAAGATTTGGGACAAGTTCATGTGTGCCGATTAAGGGGCATTCTTTGAAATCTATTAATTCATTTCGACCCATAAATCAAATGCTATGGTCACAAATTTAATTCAGAAGAACCATTAACCCAATGCCCATCTAGGGTGTACACAGATTAGGGTGAGAAAGTCATTAGCAGATTTAAGGGGGATTCTTTGAAAATCTTAAAATTCCATTTTCTGGCCCTCAAATTAATTGCTCATGACACCAAAGTTGCGTCTGCAGAACCACTGACTCTTCCGCTTTCTCCTCTTGTTTTTGGGTTCTTTTTCCTGTTTTCTTTTTTTTTTTTTTGGGCCCCCACGATCCATAAGGGTAAAACCGTTGTTAAACACATTGGGTCAAATCAGTGGTAGGCCAATTAAAGGGGAATTCTTCATCAAATCTAGAAATTGCTGTTTGGTTCAAATTAAATGATATGAATACACTTAAATAGAAGAACCCTCTGACTCAAGGACCATAATAGAGTGTACACGGATTAGGTGAAAGACAATGTTGGATGATTAAAGGGGTATTCTTTGAAAATGCAGAAAGAAAAGAAATTCATTCAGTCTCAAATCTAGTGCTATGATACCATGTTGGTCAGAAATACCTTACCACTGATACAAGTCCTATATAGGGCGTACGCAGATATCAAATTAACATGAGACTTAAAGGGGCATCTTTGAAAATCTATAAATTACATCTCCTGCCTTACTAAAAATAACCCTTCTTTCAAATTCTTAACATGGGCAATAGTGTGGTCAAAGCGTCATACCAACATTGCATCGGGAATTAGTGCTTCTCAGAAGCCACCATGTAGCCCTAGTTCATTCTACCAGGGTAACCAGCTACCCTCCTCATCAGATTTCTTAGAAACCGAGTAGGGGTGACGGTTTTTAGACGCCGAAAACTCGACCGGGACAGGTAGTATGCGTACCAGGATACCAGGAGCCAGGCCCTCAAGGAAACCTGACCTGGAAAGGGAAAAACCTGACCTAATATCCAAAGAGCATTTAGGATGGATCGAGTGGGTAGTGTTCACTCAATTTCAATTTGTGCACACATGGCAGCATTTCATGAAGAAATATGACCATACTTTAGTTTTATAAGAACAAAACAATTGCCTGATAAAACATGGTATTATTGCACTTCAAAAAAGAGGAAGGTGAACCTCAAATCTTGTTGCTCTTTCAAATCTGTACAATCCTTGTCAGATTCTGTGAACAGATATCAGTGTATGGAGCTTGCCACCTGAGCCATGGCCTCATGCCCATAGCAAAGTTCATTGACTTCCATTAACCATGTATAAGAAAATACACATCCTGGTTTTGGGTTATGAGAATGGGTATGGGATCAGAACACGCATACAAATCATACATATCAACTCAGTGAACTGAGTCCTTGGTAGATGCGCATGTTGAAGTGTTCTCGCCCCACAAAGCAACCATGTATAGTTACCAGTGAGTCAATGCACGTTATTATGTGAAAAAACGATGGAACTGTGGTATAGTACACAGATCAAGATTTGCTTGTGCCATTCCCCCATCCCATATTCATGGCTATACCAAGGCATCCATTTCCGGTAGTCATTTCAAATGCTGATGAGTGTTATGCAAAGAAATGTAGAGTTGCAGCAAAAAATAAACTGAATGTTTTTAGTGCTTTAGAAGTGAGATCAACAAGTCAATTTCTGCGATGATATAATATCTAATAAATACGACAATAGGCTCCCGAATATGGGATTGTTTACCTTTCTTACTTCTGTGCAGTCATTGGAGTTAGGTGTTATTCTTTTCCGCAATTGCTCTACCAACTGTGTCACTAGTCAGTTCGATTTCGACTTCCCAATCTGACTTGGGACTAATGTCCAGAATTTAAAAGAACTATTGCAGTTCAACGATGATATGTCCTAACAGACAAGAGATTCCAAATGCCCCCAAAAAAGGGGCCCCATTGTAAAAAAGTCATATAAGTCATGAAATATTACTTAGTGGAATCTTCTCAGAAATTAAGTTCCTTTGTCAGAGCAGTTTCTGAAGATAACTTGTACAGCAGTGGAAGAGATGAGGTTCTATAGGTTTCCCTTGATGACACAAACAATCAGGAGCACTAACAAACCAGATTATCAATGCAAAATGTCCGCCTGTCACAAATATCCATTTAGGACCACAAGCTGGAATTCTTTGATCTCAAAACTGAAAGCTCTTTTGCTTGAAAGATGACAGCAGACAATTCAAGTTCAAAGCTCCTGGACTTGTAATATCAATTGATCCTGGTATACTGCATGATCTACCACCACTGAAAGAAGCCACAACAAACTACTGGCCAAGTTCTTAGGAATTATCTATATTTGTTTTCCAGTAGTTCCCCAAATCTAAAAATAGCATATTACAACATCTGCATTAGCCAATTGGATGCCACAGTGATGAGATCATTGGAATTACAAATATATGGTCCATTCTTCAACTTGCACTCAGCATGAAAATCCCGGGGGAAGTACCCTCTAGAGCTATTTATAGAACTTTTCAAGAAACCTCAAGACTTGGCTAAACACATAATGCATCATAACACTAGGGGGTTTCATGTTATTTTATTTTCTGTCAATTTGCAGTTGGCGAGAGAATTCGTCAGAAGTATTCTCAGTTAAGCTATTCTGCAAACTTTCACATATTTGACTATTCGGTGAATCATTGTAGTGTCTTTAAACCTAGGGTTCTGGGATGATCCATTACGATCAGGCCTGATGTTGCACCCACAAGTGGAGGAGCATTTTCACTTACAGTGCACAGAAAAGGCTAATAAATTATGAGTAGATGATAGGGTACACATATACATAGGATGGGCGAAAATTACCTTAGGACATAGGAATGTTCCATCCCCTGTCATTCAATATGCAAAGGCAATGTGTGCAATAGATAAGACATGATACATTGCAACATCAAGCTGAAATTGAAGCATGACTATACTTTGTCTCGTCTGAAGTATGAAGTGGCGACGCGCGCGTACACCCAGTGCCGCCTTTCAGTTGCAGTGCGCTTGTGCTTTACCTACGCGCGCGCTGAAAGTCGGTTCAATGTATACGCTCGCGTCGCTACTTCATACTTCGAGCTGGACAGAGTATAGACTGTTTGGGCATTTAAGTCACTTGGAAAATGCCAGACATACACAGGTGAAAGCAGTCATTTCGTTGAAAGTTATATCCAGTGATTGGCATATATGGAATGAGTTTGTCAATGCAATTCTTTGTTGAAAGGGGAAAATGCCTCCATGATATGATATGCCATATGAAAATGTCACTGAAAAAAAAAAAAAAAAAAAACACACACAAAATAGTGTGGGTGGCTCATGTTAACATGCTGGATATGTGTCTGCATGTCTGTAACTATTCATTAATCCACTGTACCAACAAAATTCAACTACCCATGAACTTCAAACTTGGTGGGATGGTAGTCCACTTCTAGTGCAGCTGTGTAGTTTGTGGCAAGCTATCTGCATGGTAATGAATATTAATGAGCTCATTTACATATCAACAAAAACACGTCATTACCCGTGAACTTCAAACTTGGTAGGATGGTAGACCACTTCGGGTGCTGTATAGTTTTGCTACATGTTAATGAATATTAATGAGCTCATTTGCATATCAACAAAAA
This sequence comes from Ophioderma brevispina, assembly GCA_023653785.1. Taxonomy (NCBI): domain Eukaryota; kingdom Metazoa; phylum Echinodermata; class Ophiuroidea; order Amphilepidida; family Ophiodermatidae; genus Ophioderma; species Ophioderma brevispina. The sequence continues at coordinate 11,988 of JAMKCH010013566.1, read as the reverse complement.
CATGTCATTAATCCACTCTACCAAAAACATGCAACTACCCAGGCGGTGGCAGCCAAGCCTCATTCAATATAGCAATTCACCAAAAATGTCAAAAGAAATTACAGCAATACGGAGTGCAAACCACAAAACAATTTGGGTGCTTTGATGTGGGTCGGTCATGGGTGTTCCCATGACCTACATCCGTCCTCGTCCTCGTTCGTTATTAATACAAAAAAAAATCAGAAATAACCCTTCCATTGGAGTTGATTCTTCAACTCCAACAGTTTTGGAATAAGAAAATATTCCTTGACAACATATAAAAAATTCAGAATTTTACGTCAAGATTTCGCTTTACGTGTTAAACCAATGGCAACGTCTGAAATTGGGATTTCTTGGCCGCCCTCCCCTGTAACTACCCATGAACTTCAAACTTAGTAGGGTGGTAGACCACTTATGGTGTTGTATAGTTTTGCTACATGTTAATGAATATTAATGAGCTCATTTGCATATCAAAAACATGTCATTAATCCACTCTACCAAAAACATGCAACTACCCATGAACTTCAAACTTGGTAGGGTGGTAGACCGCTTCTGGTGTTGTATAGTTTTGCTACATGTTAATGATTATTAATGAGCTCATTTGCATATCAAAAACATGTCATTAATCCACTGTTCCAACAAAATAAAACAAACTTCAAACTTAGTAGAGTAGTGTGGTAGACCATGACTTCTGGTGCTGTATAGTTTGCACCCAGATATCTGCATGTTAATGAATACTGATGAGCTAATTTGCATATGGACAAAAGGATATGTGTGGGGCACCTGAAATATGTACCGTACGTACCATGTAATTCATGTCGCAAATAACATGCCCAAAAATGTTTTTCTCTGCCTTTTGGCATGCAAACAAATCACATCCAAAGTAACAAATTTGATGAACTGCTCTATTGTATAAAATATTTGCATATTAAGATTCTTATATGGTATTTGTAAGGCATTTTGTGGCATCAAACAAAAGTGTTCTTTGCAAAACTTGTGCAAAAAAATCCTTATGCCCATCAAAACCGCACTCGATCTATCTTAGAAAGATTTGAATCATCGCACTCTCCCATACCTTTTTGGTAAAAACATGGACTTTGGTCCAAACAGAGTCATGGCTCAGTGAACTTCTTCATGGGATAGGTCTTGGGCTAGTTTAGTGTCTAGTCTATATGAAATTACTATTATGACACAATATTTAGGTGCCTCAGAAATCTCTTGTTGCACCTTTAAGTGATTTTGTAAGCCAATCAGCAACATGCTAAGAATCATGGTAGAGCTGAAGAAGGTTAGAGCTTAAAGGAGGATGGCCCGATTTAAGGATATGAAATTTTCACCTTGGTAGATACCCCTTTCAACACCCCTTTCTTCTGATACCAAAATGTTGACCACTTCCGGTAAAATCTGGGGCTTCTGGGGACGAGGCTATTAGCGATCGGGCCATGGACCTTCAAATATGTAGAAGCAGTCTGGTGATGTAAATAGCCAATCAAAAATGCTCTATGAAAGGCAGATTTACATATTTAAACGTTATAATGGAATTCAGTTATGTGTTCTATCTGTAATCGCAACTTCCCCACATTCCTAATGTCACACAGTATAATTCTGATTGCATTGCTAGATTCACCCGATCCAAAGATGCATAAATAGCCTGTGACAGTTCAAAAGTGACAGAGGAGTGGTATTTGCCAACCTATAAATCTTTAATATGGTCCGTCGTAATTTAGTCATTATATTACTTGATATCTCAACCAGACATTTTCCTTAAGGTCTTTTTGTTATGCACAAGCAGATAATTTGGTTTCTTAGCTTAGTCATAATGCATGTAGTATCATCATTAACTTGTCAATTCCTTAGATTTTATTTTAATTGTTAATAAGGTATTATACCATTTTATATAAGTTCTTTCTCTGGCACGGTGTTGCTGGTTTCAGACAAGGTTATATCTAAAGGATTGAAAATGTTATATTTTGCATATCTTATCTGCTAGATTTTCAGAAACGCCTTGCTCTAGACTTGCAAATGAGCCAAAATGTCACTGCCAGACAGTATTAATGCATATTAAACTTTTCAACCACATTCCTAACCGAGTATCATTACACTGTATACACAGCTTGCCGTGATTGATCGAAGCCAGAAATTTAACATCCGTGTTTATTCTTTCTTGTCTTTTCTCTCTAGTCGACGATTACAGATGAGACTAAAGTCCATGTGGTGATAGGGAATGAAGCTTGTGATCTAGACTCCGCCGTGTCAGCCCTCGTGTATGCATTCTATTTATATAGCTTGTCAAAGGTGGGTATAGAGACTAGTGTTTGATATAGGGTGCTTCAAGAGTTATCCATTACGACCTGTCTCGATAGAAGTATAAAGTGGTATGGCCATTTAGTGACCCTGGGTCACTAGTGACCCTGATGAATTCAGCAGACTTATACAGAATAAAGTGCAGAATTCTGCACTTTATTCCATAAAAGTGTGCTGAATTTATCAGGGTTATTAGAGACACAGGGTCACTAAACTGATGCACCCAGTAAAAGTGATGAAATTGCTTTCACGCAATGTTGAGCATGCACATCTTGGGAAGTCGAAACTGTAATAGTCACAAATTTCGAACTCGTAAAGTCAGCTCGCATGCTTTGCTTATAAAATAGCTGCATAAATATGATTGCATCACTTCATTATGGGGTGGACAAAGTATACAAAATTCTTGCTAAACGAGTAAACAAGTAACGACAAATAAGTTGGTAAAATTTGATGATTAGAACAATGTTGAGAACCTCTTTCTGAAAAACATTGCACTGTTCTACAATGGACATTTGAGGTCATATTGTATAAAAAAAATCCAAAATAACAATACTTTAACAGAAAAAGATGTATTTTTGGTATCCCTAAAGTAAGTTTCATCTGTGAAAATTTTCTAAAGAAGCTGATTTCAACTGATTTTGGTAGGTATGGGTGTCAACATTTACCCAAAAAAGTGAGTTATCGTATAGGGGGTGGGGAAATTGGTTTTTCGGGAGTCAAAGGTCAATAATAGGGGTCAAATTTTGAAATTGATCCAATCATGTTGAAAAGTATACCAAGTTAATAGTTTAAAGGGGGATGGCCCAATTTAAGGATATGAAGTTTTCATCTTGATAGATTGGCCTTCACTCCAAAACCCCACCTGTAAAGTTTCGCGCCGATATTTCAATCCGTTTTGATACGAGAGCTAAAAACGTGATTTTCTAAGCCCCCATAGAGTACTGTGTAGAATTAATATTGGTCGACCAAAATAGGGCACATTTTCGCTCATAACTTCCAAACCAAACATCCTTTGGCTCTAAGATTTCACAGGGTAAATGAGAAAAATAGCAGCTTTCTTCTGATACCAAAATGTTGACCACTTCCGGTAAAATCTGGGCTTCTGGGGATGAGGCTATTAGCGATCGGGCCATGGACCTTTAATAATAAGGATCCCAAAAAGGTATAGTTTGTACTATCTGCGGCCGAAAGTTTTGGAGTTATAGGCTAAAAACAGCAAAAATCATTAAAAAGGATAATTTTCAGTTGTACAGGGGTCATATTTAAAAATTACTCCGATTTGGACAAACAATGGTGCAAATTATAGATGGAGCTCATAGGATAAAAATAAGGAATAGTTTTGAGTGTCTTAAATGCTTACTTACCAAAGTAGGGGGAAACAAGGTCAAGCCCCATTGAATGCAATGGATGTTGACCTTTGGTGCCCCCTTCATTGGGAACTAAGCATTTAAGACAGTCAAAACTATTCCTTATTTTAATCCTATGACCTCCATCAATAATTGGCACCATTTTTGTGTCGCCTGCCTTAAGGCAGGAAGACACATAGGGATCACTTTGTCCCCTGTAGTCTATTGTTGATGTCTGAACGTTGTTGTTGATGTCTGTTGTTGTTGTTGTGAAAAAGGGTTAACATTTGCTTGTAATATCCGCATACTTTGATGGATTTAAACCAAACTTCAGTCGTAGATGCAACATGGGATCCCGCATTTGCTGACGAGGTCAAAGGTCACATACTAAGGTCAAAGGTCATGTGAGGTGAAGTTGTAAGATAGGCTGAAAATGTAAAATTGACCTAAATTGAAAAGTTCAATTGGAACCAAACTTGAATCATAGGTGCACCATTGGGTCCCTCATTTGTTAATGAGGTCAAAGGTCACATGCCAAGGTCAAATGAGACGAGGTTTATGTAGGATAATAATAAATAATAACGGTGCTTATATTGACCATGTGCTTGAGGTCAAAGGTCATCTAGAGGTTCTTTTGGCACAAAATATGGTGATAAGGATGGCTAAAAACTGCAATGCCCTCTATTCATAGCAGCCCACTTACATCCTTTGAATATAGTGATGGTGAAAACTGAGAACCATCAAAACCCAAAAGCATTCTAGTTCTATTTGAAACATTGGCCTAAGTATGTTTCCAATTTTAACTTCAGATTCAATCTCCTTTGCAGGGAATTTTGAGTTTTTAAGTATTTGCCTGGAAGCAGTGGTCTGTGGGGTACTTTGATGCTATATCTGCTTCATAATGCTAATATCTGCTTTGTAATGCAACTGCATATCACAGTCAACTGAAATTTTGGAAATAACTCTTTTTTTAGAATATCTGTTGAATCATGGACAAAAAGAAAATGCTTTAACTACAAAATACATATTGCACAAGTGTAGTTGACACAATTCATCAGACCATATAAGAGGGGTAATCTCAGTTCAAATCGATGCCAAAGTGATGGTGACGAGAGTGAGAACAAATTTCCCGACTAATGAAAACGGGCGTGCTAATATTGCAATCATTCTACTGAAGCTGCATTGTAAATGTCCGTGAAAGGAGTGTTGAAAGTTGCATTGGAGTGTAATGGCAATTGAGACATGGTGTCTACTTGCTTACTTTGGCTCGTCAGTAACATCTGCGGTTTGATAGGTACCAAATGGGGTAGCTGATGACATTGCAATCAACATAGAATAGCTTTGATCATGTGCTAACATTGTAGTGGATGTTCATCGCAACACTTAACATATCAAGTATCATGATAAGAAGCTGTTATGTGATGAATTGTAGCATTTTCAATCGGTGTAATTACTTGAAGATGTTCTTTGTGATCTCAGCAACTTTTTATCCCCCCGTTGCGTTTAGCCTTTATTTTCCTGATGGGTCTGTCCAGAGGGGATATTATTAAGGTGGATTCGTGGAATCAGTGTTGGTGGCGTCGTCAGTCGCCACAGTCAAGTTTTTGTACTGCCCAGATCCCTGGTCCAATTTTGATTACTCTTGCACCAAAAAGCCTTTATTAGGAAATACTACATCTGGTGTGAGAAACAGATCTATAGGTCAAAGATCAAAGGTTATATCTGCACAAGTTGCTGTATTGCCCAGATCCTTAGTCCAATTTTGATGACTCTTGCACCAAAGGACCTTAGAAGATAATGCTACATTGGGTGTGAGATAGATCTGTAGGTCATAGGTCAAAGGTTATATCTGCACAAGTTGCTTTGCTGCCCAGATCTCTGGTCCAATTTTGATGACTCTTGTACCAAAGGACCTTAGAAAATAATGCAACATTGTGTGTGAGATCTGTAGGTCAAATGTCAAAGGTCATATCTGCACAAATTGCTCTGCTGTCCAGATCCTTAGTCCAATTTTGATGACTCTTGCACCAAAGGACCTTAGTAGGAAATACTACATCTGATTTTCCTGTTTTTCTTCTCTTAAAGGCTGACTCAGAGATTTCAAAATATATGTTTTTGTGTATGCATTAGAAATAGTCAACCAGAAGTAAAGATAGTCATGTAAAATGCTAAATTCCAAAGTTTAAGATGAATCAGATTTTTTGTTTTGATGTAGTAAACATTTATGTATAGTATAACAGTACCATAGGATACTGTGTGTAAATCCGAAATTTTAAATCTGAAATTTTAAATCCGTAATTTTATTACAAAGTTGTGATTTTCTATATGAAGAACATCAGTTTGAACTATTTCACACAGTGATTAGTGTGTGGACAAGCATTCAGTATTGCAAAAAACAATTTGTTAAAAAATTGAATGTGCTGTCCTCGGCAAATCTCTAAGTTGGCCTTTAATTCCTTGGATGCTATATAAAACCGCTCTTAGCTTCACTATTCAAAAAAAGTTCATGACTGCTTACTCATTGACTGATTAACTTCACACTCTATCAAAAGAATCACTAGCCCAAGACTTGTCTGGGGTGTGTACAGATTGACTTCTAATGACCCATACATGACCCCCCCCCCCCCCCCCCCCCAATTGGGCTTATGCCCATGCCAGGCCTCAGGGGAACTCATAAGTTTTAATTTGCCACATGAGCAAAAGATAATTGACCGAATACCCTTCCAGACTAAAAGTGCTGGATGGATGCCAATTAGCTCTCCAGAGCCAATGCCCTTGTAGGTAGATCCTTTGGGTAAAAATGGAGAAAAATACCTAAAACACAGCATTTTAAACTCAAGTATCTCAGGTCACATCACTTTTCAGAATAGCCAGTTAGGTGAACTTGCAAGAGTTAATCTGTTAAATAAAATGAACATCATAAGAAACTCTATATTTGGGTTGAGCAAAAGTACTGATACCTTAAATATGACCTCTCTACTATTTGGAAACAACTGCATATCATAAAGGGTGCATGGGAGAGGCAAAGTTCCTGTCAAGTACATGATTTAGGAGTGTCATTGTTGGGGTGTTGGGGAGGGGGAGCAGCTGTGGCATAGTCAGCCTGTAGCCCCATCCGAACTCTCCCAATGATAAAAGTGCTCACCAACTCTCTCAATTCAAATGTCAAGTTTTGCCACTGTCAAGGGAAATGTAATTAGAAATTTTCCCCACCAATTACTCCGTCTTGACCCATTTTCCTCATCACCCTCTATGATCATACTGTTTGTTGCTAGACATATTATACTCTATTCAATCTCAAGTTAGGGGTGATCTCATGATGTGACTCTACGGTTGCTCTAGCTTTGATTATCCTGCCTTCAATATTTGTGTAAGTACTGCAAATGCGAGGTCAGCGGATGCTATTCTTCGGTACAGAACCTAACACACAATGATGTCACCCACTAACTTGAAATTGAACATACTGGAATAACACAAATGTCACTTTCATTTGGATGAGCTTATCAGCATCATGATGAATTCTTCCTTAAAATTTAGCTTCCCCACACTTGCCCCTTGTCAATTTCTCATGCTGCTGCAACCCTTTTGGTGACACCTTTCTTTAAGTAGATAACATATCAAAAGTCAGCGTGTCTGAGTGGATCTTGAGTAGCACAGGTGAGTGATATCAGCTTCTATAGGATTAATATATTACCAACAGAGAGGAAGTCTGACATTGCTGACAAGATATCGGGTTCTATCCACAAATCGAAGTGTGTCAAGAGCCGTGCCCTATGCATACTGTGGAAGTTACTTTCAAATTAATGATCAATTTGATGTTAACTTCCATTAAATCAAATGTAAATGGATTGGTAGCTATTCCATATTGTGCAGTCAGAGGGGAATCACTCAATATCATGTCCATGTAAAGTTGGGTAAAGTGAAGGTGTCCTTATGATCAAATATTTTGGTTTTATAATGTGATATGTAGTTGCATAAACAATGGGGCTGGTGGAAAGGAAGAAAATTGGGATGGGAAGCAAAAATATAGAAAAAGACGGAAGAAAAGAAAGGGAAAAGATAAGAGCAAAGAAAAAGAAGAGGGAAGAAGAGAAAGGAGTCAAGGAGAAGAGAAAAAAGAAAGGAGAGAAAAAGGAGAAGAGAGATGAGAAAAAGTACAGATGAAAAAGGGAATAAAACCAAATATTTTCCTGATTCAATTTTTTTGGATCGGTACATTATACATCAACAAAATCCAAACTTACCTGAAGTCAGCCAGTGAACGCTTGTTTCGTTTTGCTGCCCCGGTCATTTGGAATTCACTTCCAAACAGCCTTTGCAACATCACCACGCTTTCTCAATTCAAAAACAAGTTGAATACTCATCTCTTTCATCAAGCTTTTCCTGATTCACAGATTTAATGTTTGTTGTGTGTGGTTTTCATGTTCCTGTGTGCTCTGAGTTCTTTGGAAGATTTTGCGCCTTATAAGAACAATTTATTATTATTATTATTACTTGGTAAACCTCAAATACATCAAAATGTTTTTTAGTGGGCAAAGTTAAGTAAACCTTGCTTTCCCCCCTCCCCCACATCTAATAGTGCATCTCTTGTGAGCATAAATAAATCACTTATGCAAGTCTACATTTGCTCTGTAAAATTGCAGCAATTTTTAGACGCTTCTCCACATAGCCCGATATTACTCCCAAGCACTTGATCCAATCTTCCGCTGATTGCTTGACTGCGCCGACGGGAAGATACAAGATCCATTTACACACAAAGCCCATTACCTGTCTCATCTCTTTCTTGGCCGCACAATGCCAGATGTGAATAGCCTTTAGACACCCAAATAGCACAGCTAATATCACTAGACACACAATACGCCCTGGGAGTTATCCTTTACTGTCTCAATAGGGGATAGCTATTTTGCTTAGCCATTCGATACACTGTCTCGTGTTAAGAACATTGAGAATTAGCCGAGGCAGACTAGAGTGTTGGAAGTAAATTAAACCCAGAGTTGGTTTTCACACATTTTGTAGCAGGTAAGATGGGCTATAGTGGTGTGTCAAAGAACTTGGGTGATTTCTGTGGGGGGAAATAAGGGTCTTGGAGCTTCTTGGGTGACTTCTACCTGCAAAATGAGACATGTAGGGAGAAGTTAGATTAATCTTTAGGTTGAATTCTACAAGAGATGTTTCTGAAAAAAGGGCCTTATATATTCGTAACAAACAAAATGTGAGTGAAATAAATTAGGAATAATCAAATTGTAGTAAATAATTATAATAATAGTAATAATAATAATAATAAAATACTGCTTTCTTATGTGATAAATGTCAACTGCAAGGTCTTTCCCACAGACACCCCATGAAAATTTAAAGTTAAACAGATAACAACTTTATCAGTAGAAGTAGTTTGCTTCATTATGTTTTTAGATTGAAATTGATCGTTGATCAGAGTAGTATATAGAATTTGTAACAAATATGACCATTTCATGATTTCAAAATTCACAAAGAAATGCTTTAAGAAAGAGTGCTCAGTTGAAGTATGATCTTGAGCTTCTTTGTGAGAGATATTACATTTGCAATTTAAGGTGGCATGACTTGGACAACCTGCCTTTAATATGAACACTGTAGTTACAGAGTTTAAACTGTTTTGATTCCACTTGTTTTCTGAAGAACAAATTAAATTCTGTATTTTGAAGAACAATATTGAAAGCAGTGCAGTGCACTTTCTACATATGGGGCAATATTACCATATTTCTACTGTAACAGTTATCATGCCTGAGGCAATTTAATTCTTTCATTAGAAAAACATAACCTGACCTGTTTCTTCTGCAACCCTTGGAACAAAGAAATTATGTTAACATTGCTTTTCCCTTTATCATCTTGTTGCTGCTTCATTACGTGCTTTGTTACTATTCTTAGATAATTGGCATGAAAAACTTGTAGTCTTTTATATCATTATGTAGGCTGTGTGTGTGTGTGTGTGTGTGTGAGAGAGAGAGAGAGAGGGAGGGAAAGAGAGAGAGGGGAGAGGGAGAGAGAGAGAGGGAGGGGTCAGGAAGGGTACCCGGTACTCAGACTTGGTTTAGTCGGGCGTGCAGCTGAGGACTCAAACCCTTACCCATTTCTAAAGCACATTTTGATAGAAAAAGTTACCCATTTCTAAGGGTTCTGCTGCAAATATATACTCATTTTAACCATTTTCTGGGGCTCTCACTGAGCCCTTGATTTTTTTTTAACCATGTCTGGAGGCAGTATTCATGAAAATGGGTCCATGCCTAAGGATTTTTAAGGATGCCTAACAGGACCCATGTTTAAGAATTTCTCATGAAAAAATGACCCATCTCATCAAAAATAACCCATTGGAAAAACACATCCCTGTACACCTTTTGTAAGAACACCCTCCCCCTCCTATTTTAAAGCAAGTGTATATCAAGGTGTGTGATACATCATTAGGTATGTGTATGGTGTATATGCGAGTGTCTGTGTGCAAGCATATATGCACATGTGTGTAATCATCAATCACAGACATTAACAGTCTTCATATTTAAAGGACACCTGTAAGGCAAAGTAAGGAGAAGGGGACCATCCTAGTCTGTTACCACTACTTAGCCCCACAATCCGGGGTAACTTGGCATTAAGGTGAATACATAGTGCCATGCCGCTTGCCGCTATTATAGTCAAGCGACGCTACCGCTTGGAACTATGTCATGAGAACTACGTCATGAGCGGCACCGCTCCAGAGCAGAATTCAAGTCGACTCAATGCGATTCGCCACTTTGGGCAAAGCAGCAGCCCGAGCGGCACGGAGATTGATTTATTGGCTTGACGCTTTGCCACTTGGTTCACTGCTAGCGATTCTGACATGATTGCGTAGTGACGTAAATTTCATCATCAGAGTGGCAAAGCGGCAAGCGGCATGGCACTATGCAATGACCTTTAGGGTCTTGACTTTAAGATCCTGGCAAGTCTATGCTGGCGATTGCAATTATTTCTGTGTGTTGTGCACAATGAATACATTTTGCATTGGTGTGGTGATTGTGGCAGTGTCTGTTAATGATTGTGTAGGGTGTGTATTTTTTCAGTGTATCAACTCACTTTATTTTCTGCAGACAAAGTGTTAATACCTTTGAATTGTATACCATTGAGAGATAAGAATTCTAATTTTGAGTAATCAGGCTTTGATTGTTTACATGTGCCAAATTTGTCAGTAAAATCTTGGTTACAATAATATGCCCCACATAAGTTTCCTCTATAGCCAGTGAGTAGTTTAATTTGAAGTGCCTAATTTGCACAAAGGAACATTTCAACTGATCCCTGTGAGAGAGGAGAAGCTGGAGAGAGCGAGTGAGAATTCAACACCACATCTTCATACACAGTTCCTCTCCCAAGTCAAGAATCTGTATTTAGGGCAAGAAGGTCCTATCTGCAATAGCTGCCAGGTGTTAGATTTGGCAGGTATAGCACTTAATACAAACACAACTGACAAATGGCAGCTATTGCAGATGGGGCCTTCTTGCAGTAAACCCTCTATTTTGTTCAAGTGTTTTGGAAATGTTAGCTGAATTTTGAATTGGCGCAAAATATATATCTATCCTTTACTCCATGCTCCATTAATTAATAAAGGAAAACAACAACCTTTGCTGAGCTGAGGATTACAGATAAAACGGGTCTTACAGCATCGGAATCAGAGTTGTATCTGAATAAAATTGACTCTTTTGTGAGCTTATGATTGTACATAAAAAGGGAGTTGATCTATTGATATGTGCTTGAGAACCAATTTGACTGATTCACAATACAATTCAATGCCAGCAGTTGCTCAGAAAAGTAAAAAAAAATATGCAGTGCATCATGGGAAAAATATGACATCCAAAACCTGATACAAATAAACACACAGGAATGTATGACAGTTATTTGTTCAGCTTGTCACTCGATATGGTGGTACATGGTGGCATATCGAGGGGGTAAATATGTCCAAGACCAATCAAATTATGACAAAAAGAAATATTCCAACCCATTTTTATATGCAACTCCCTTTAAAGAGACACTGGCACATTTGAAAAATAGTGCGCCCTCAAGATTTTTCAAAATCGATATTTTTGCATGGTTGTAAAGCTTTTATATACAAAGCCCCAACCCGAAATGATTAAGATCAAATCAGCTTCCTTATGGGTAAACAGAACGATTTTATAATTTAACGTCGCCGGCGACGTTAAATTCAGCAGACGACGAAAATGGCGTTTAACACAAGAACACACACTCCGTATGCAGTTTCTCACGCTATGCACACTGTTTGACCGGTCTATAACCTTTGTGGTTTTAATATCAGTGAGTACGAGTC
>JAMKCH010013565.1:0-39961 GCA_023653785.1 Ophioderma brevispina | reverse complement strand
ATGGCTTGATAAAATATGAGTAGAGACAGTACAACAAACATGTGAAGTAATGAGATGAGAGCCCATGGCGATTCAATTACCTGTGATGCATGGCACAGTTTGTTTGCGGTGCTATTCAGTTACACAGCTTGCCCATAAATGTGCAAATGACATTACAGAGATCATGATCTGATCAGAATGAATAAGTATAATCAAATGAACAGGCAGCTCAAATAATATCACTTGTTTAGAAGATACTCATTTTATTAATGGTTTAATTTATTTGGTGATGGGAAATTGTAAATACTGTAACCAGCAATATTTGGTGGTATTATTATCATCATTATAGGCAAAAACAAGACTTTAACACATCATTTGAGTTTTGGGAGTAAATTTTGGAGTGCTGATGTTGTTAATATTCACACATTGAGATGTGCCTGAAAGCATGACATCAACAATGTAAAATGTCAATGGAATTATAAACCTGTTCATCAGCAAGACACATTCTATTTCCATAGACCTTCTTCTTCTTCTTATCCATAGACCCATTTCATTATTTATCAGTGGATGGAAATGCATCATTGATTTGTTGATTCTGAGCATTGGTTGAATTAGGAGCTCTTGCAGGTGTTGCAAGCAAAGAATCAGAAATTTCTGATTTTTGGGCAGACTCTGTCAAACCATTAGGATTCTTTTAAAGAGTTGTCAGTGTATAAATCTCTTTGTTACCTCCTACACAATTTTCCTTCCTTTTCTCTCTAATCTTCTTTTCTCCTCTTACCATATACTCTGACTTCCTCTTCCTCCTTGTATCAACTTCATATTTCATCTTTCCCATGAACTTTCTCCCCTACCCGTGTACACTCTTTCCCCTTTGCATCCTGATAGTGTTTTTATCACCCACCCTATTCTGAGTTTACCTTTAATTAATTATACTTAGGTGCATAGCCACCCCCCCCCTTGTTCTAAGGGAACCAAGTTCCTGGATAATGCAACTAATTCCTGGTCAAAATCCATTTTTTTTCTTCCTAATTTTTATTTTAAAAACTCTGAGGGATACACTGCCCCTCCCACCACCCTATTGGCTATATCGTTAATTATACTCTCATTATTTAACCACCCATTCTATATACTCTCTTTCTTCATATCTGTGTACGCAGTCTTTTCATCCCTCCTATAGACAGCGTTCAAGCTTTGAGTTACGTTTAGCGGGGACGGGTGTGCAAAAAATATTTTAGGATGAAAACAGTCAAAATTCTTGATTACTTAAATGTTTCTAAGGGTAAAATGTCATATATTTTCAGATTTTGGCACTTAAAACCTCATATTTTTCACTGATTTTGAGAAAATTTCAGTTTTTTTTGCCAATTTTAGCCAAAAATGGCCGTTTGCGGTGACAAATTTTGACTTGCTAATTTCCTGTGAGTATATGAACATGAAAACTACCTAGTAGTGACTAATTCTTTATGCTAATCATGTGATAGGGGTACATTTGTAATATTAAAATCATTAAATGGGATCAATCTATTTCTTTATTTTTGTAACAGCGTTAGAAAGTCGGCGGTCAGGGTGACAATTTGATTGGGGAAAAAGTGCAATTTTCGCCCAATTTTGGGATTGAAAAAGCCATAACTCCTTCATGGTATGAGCTATGGTGATGCTCTTGTGTCTTTGTGTTCAGTTGCAATAGCGTAAAAGTGATATAAAAATTTGACAAGTGTAATGTAATAAAAAAAATAAAATAGGGAAAATATGTTACCCCTACCCCTAACATTTCGGAGGGTGTGAAAAAAATAAAGGCCTTCGCAAAAACAAAAAGTGCCTTCAAAAAATGTGAGGTTAAGCCTAAACAAATATAAACTTGCTATAGCCAAGACCTCCCTTTAGGCAAGTTATATTTGTTTATCCCTGAGAGTCCCAGTTTGAAGGACTTCTTTTTTTTTGCGGCCGATTTTTGCTCAAATTTGAGGACTACGGGCAGAAATATGCCTGTGTACAGTGCTATGGGAACAATTTTCAAGTCAAAATAAATTATGCATTTTTATTTCAGATTCAGTTTTACACAAAATTTCACCCCTAGACAAAATGGTTATTAAGTAGGATATCTTTCCCTTTAGTTTCCACCATTCTGTCCACCAAACATAAGTCAGTATAGGACACTCTTTTTAGTGGGTGTGAGCCAGGCACACCATCGTTGGTCGCGGGGTCCACTTGTGGGGGGGGGGGGCAAAGAGGTTATACCAGGGCTACCTCATACTAGGACATACACGAAAATGTATGATGGCCATTCTGAGGGTCTAGCTTAAGTGAGATAGGGGGTCGCAAAAGATTATACAGGGATCAAAATTGAAAAGTGGGTCCCAATGTTGAATGGCATACCAAAATTTGGATGATCACAAGGGCTAAAAATGTTTATGTTTGTGCTATCTCTGACATACCCTTATGGAGTTATAAGCTGAAAACCATATAAAGGTCTCAAAGGTTAAAAGGAAGCTTCTACAGGGGTTCAAATTACTACTAAACACGCTTCAATTTCAGCGGAAATGGTCTATTGTGCCCCCCCTCCCCCAGGTGGTACCAATAAGGCTACTTTAGATGGTCTGGCTCATCCACAATTTTAATACTTTTCTCTTTTCTCCTAAACAAAGAACAGCTGGTTTAATAATATTGCAAGCTTCTCTTTATCTCTTCCCACCCCATGTGCAGAAACTGAAAGTTCTATTTCCTTCTGGTAGTTCACTTTGTTGTGCTTGCTTTATAGCACTCATAGAAAATTGTGATCTATCACGCACATGTATCACACACATCACAATACAACTTTTATTCTCGTGCAGTAATTTTTTTTTGCTCATACAGCATAGCTGTGTAAGGCCTGTATGTTTGGAGTGTATGTCTGTCTCTGTCTTCATACTGTCTTTGTTAGCTATTCATGAAAGTTAGTGTAGATGATCAGCAGGTGGGGTGCATGAGGGATGTTCAAGAATTTGAGGTCAAAGGTTAGCTAGGGGTAATATTAGGTTATTGCAGAAAAAATACTTTAAACAGAAATGGCTGAGTTTTGATTAAAGCATCATCAGAATGATCTCGAGGAATGAGTCATATCGAGTGCTCCGGGGTCTAGGGGTCATTTGAGATTATTAGACAGTGAAAAATACCTAAAGAGACATGAGGAGATTTCCAGGAAGAAGCGCCCCCAATTTTTCTTGAACCCCGGTTTTTTACATATTTGGAATGCTTGCCAATGTATTAGATCACATCTGAAGTGAATAAGCTGAATACACCTTTTTTTGTCTCGCCTGAACTTTGTTCGGCAGAGATTTAGTTATCACTTTTCTGTCTGTCTGTCTGTCTGTCCGTCCGTCCGTCCGTCCTTCCGTCTGTCTGTCTGTCATGCTGTCTGTCTGCTCGCTGTCCGTGTTCACCTGCTTGTGTACGATTTATCTGGAGTTCCATAAGGGCTACGATGGGCCCAGAAGCGGGCCCATGAGTTCTCGACCTCATTAGATTTTGGGCGTAAACAGTTTCTGCACATGGGGTGGGAATTTCCCAAAATTAATTTGCATAATTTACGAAATTTTCCCGCAAGGCTTGTGTACAAGTTTTCAGGAGTTCCGTAAGGCGTATAATGATGTAACTTGGTGGAAGGGAGCGGGCTGGAGTGTTCTCGAACTGATTAGATTTTGGTCGTATTTCGGACAAAATAAGTATGCAAATGAGCTAATTAATATGCAAAAAATTAGCGTAATTGCTATAATTTTAAACGGTACACCGGATACACAAAATTCATTCACTGCATGAAAAGCCTATCATGCATCTTTTTTGCAATTGAAAGTGTGTGATATATGCGGCCAACGGCTTAGGTATGCAAATGAGCTAATTAATATACGTAAGTACTGTATCTCTGAAACAGTACTTCGGATAGGCAAAAATTCCTTCACTACTGAAAGAAAATTTTGCCATGCATCTTTTGTGTGATTCATAAATTGGCGCTCAAAGTGGCCATTCTTGGGCCGATAAAATATGCTAATTTAAGTGTCTTATTGCATAATTGAAGAAAAAAAAAGCTTGTGTATCCAAGTTATCTAGAGTTCCATAAGGCCGATAATGATGTAACTTGGTTGAAGGGAGCGGGCGGGAGTGTTCTCGAACTGATAGATTTTGGTCGTATGTCAGGCCAAATAAGTATGCAAAAGGAGCTACTTAGTATGTAAAAATCAGCGTAATTGCTATAATTTTGAAACGAGTACATCGGACTACACAAAATTCTCACTGATGAATGAAAGGCCTATCATCATCTTTTTGCAATTTGAAAGTGGGTGATATATGCGGCTAGGTATGCAAATGAGCTAATTAATTAAATATGCGTAATTACCGTATCTCTGAAACAGTACTTCGGATAGGCAAAATTCCTTCAATACATAAAGAATGCTATGCCATGCATCTTTTGTGGTTAATCATAAATTGGGTCAAAGTGGCATTTTGGGCGTCAAATAGCTTAATAAGTGTCTAATTTGCATATTAAGAAGAAAAAAAGCTTGTGTACAAGTTATCTAGAGTTCCATAGGGCGTTTTATGATGTAACTTGGTGGAAGGAAGCGGCCTGAAGAGTTCTCGACCTGATTGAGTTTTGGGCATTTTCAGGCAAATTAAGTATTGCAAATGAGCTAATTAATATGTAAAAATCAGAGTAATTTGCTATAATTTTGAACCAGTACATCGGATATACAAAATCTTCACTGCATGAGAGCCTATTATGGTGCGCTTCTTGTTTGCCATTTGAAACTAAAGGATATGCGGATTAGGTATGTAATGAGCTGAATTAAATATGCCATTAAATGCTGTATCGCTGTGAAAAGGTTACATCGGATAGGCAAAATTGATTCACTACATGAAAGGACTAGTCTGCATTCATCTTTGTAGTGAATAATAAGTTCAGTCGAAATGATGTGGGCACAATTAAAGGGGCATTTTGGATTGCAATTACCTAAAAATATGCGAATTGCTTGTAACTGAAAAAGTACAATTGGTATTGCAAGATTTCTGCGTTACAGGGAGCAGGTGGGGTGTTGGAGCGGGTGTGGGTTGCGGGGTGTTTTGGGAGGGGGTCGGTGTTTGGGAGGGGTTAGTGGCGGGCGGGGGAAGGGTGAAGAGGGTGAGGACGGGGTGGGGAGGTGGGGGGGCGTGGGGGGAGGGGGAGGGGCGGTGGTGGGGGGGGGGAGGGGGAGGGGTGGGTTTTCGGCGGGTGGGGGGTTGGGGAGGGGGAGGCGGGTGTTGGGGAGGGGGCAGGGGTGTTTGTGGGTTGGGGTGTAGGGGGATGGTGTGTTGGGGAGGGGGATTAGGTGTTGGGGAGGGGATGGGGTGTTGGGAGGGGGGGGGGGAGGCTGGAGGATTGATGGATGTTGGGGAGGGGGGGTGGGGTGGTGAGGGGCATTGGGGAAGGGGGTTGGGTGAGGGGGGAGGTGAGGTGATGGAGGGGGGCGGGGAGGGGGATGGGGGAGGAGAAGGGGTCGGCGCGAATGGAGCGGTGGGGGTGGGGGAGGGGGTTGGGGAGGGGGGGGGGGTTGTTGAGGGGGGGTGGGGCAAGGGTGTGGGGGAGGGGTGGTGTTGATGGGGTGTAGGGGAAGGAAGGGTGGGGGGGTTGCAGGGTGTTGGTGAGGGGGGTGAGGGTGTGAGGGAGGGGTGGGGTTGTTGAGAGGTGTGGGGGAGGGGGAAGTGGGGTGTTGCGGGGTGTTGGAGAGGGGTGGGTGGGGCGTTGTGTGGTGTGTTGGGGAGGGGTGGTGGGGTGTTGCAGGGTGTTGGGGAGGGGACCAAATCGGGGGGGGTGTTGAAGGGGGGGGAGGAGGACGAGGGGGGGTGTGTGTGAGGGAGGCGGTGGGTGGGGGAACGGGGAGGTGGGGTGGGGAAGGGTGGTGGGGAGGGGGGGGGGGGTCTGACAGGGTGTTGGGGAGGGGGTGGGGGGTGTTATGGGGGGTTGGGGAGGTGTGGGTGGTGCAGGGGTTTGGGTATGGGCTGGGGGGTGTTGGGGAGGGGTGGGGGGTGGGGAGGGGATGGGTTGTGGTGTGGTGGGGTGTGTTGAGGGGGTGTGGTGTTGGTGGGGAGGGGGGGGGTGTTGCGAGGTGTTGGGGAGGGTAGGGTTGCGGGGTGTTGGGGACGGGAGGGAGTGGGGTTGAGGGGGGTTGGGGAGGGGTGTAGTTGTTTTGGGGGTGTTCGGCGGGGGTGGTGTTGTGGGGTGTTCAGGAGGGGAGGGGGTTACTGGTTTCCCGGGAGGGGGGGGGGGGGGGGGAGGGGGCGGGGTGGGGCCGGGTTCGGGGAAATGGTAGCAACTGGCTTTGGGGGGGGAGGTCCGGGGGCGGGGGGGAAGGAGGGGGGGCGGGAGAGGGAAAGTGGGCGAGGGGGGAGGGGGTGGGTTGGCTGGGGAGGGGGGGGGGGGGATGTCCTTGTTTCCTGGGGCAGGGGCCAGGGGGGGGGAAGGGTGGGGCGGGGAGGGTCGTGCGGGGGAGCGGGGCGCGGAGTGGTTTTGGGGCGGGGAGGGGGGGGGAGGTCGGGGGGGGGGGGGGGGTCGGGGGTTCTTTTCGGGGTGTCGGGGGGGGGGGAGGGGGGGTGGAGGGGGCGGGGGGGAGGCGGGGTGGCGGGGTGAGGGGCGGGGGCGGGAGGGCGAGGGGCGGGAGGTGGGGGGGGGGAGGGCCAGTGGGCGCGGGGGGGGGGGTGGGGGAGGGGTGGAGGGGGGAGGTGGGGGGAGGGGGGGGGCGTGTTTTTAAAAAAAATGGGGAGAGAGGGGTGGGGGGGGCTCCTTTCCGGTGGTGGGGCCAGAAAGGAGTGGGGGGGTCCCTGTGGGGGAGGGTTCTCGGTGGGGGTGTGGGGAGGGGTGGGGGGGTGAAGTGTGGTGGGGGAGTGAGGGGGGGGGCGGTGAGGTGCGGCGGGGGGAGAGGGGGGGGTGGGAGGGGGGCGGTGGGACGGGGGTGCGACGCGGTGTTGGGGAGGGGTGGGAGGAGGGTGGGTGGAGGTGGTTGTGGGGGAAGGGGGGGTGGGGTGTTGCGGCGGATTGTTTGGGGAGGAAGTGGGCGTTGCGGGGTGTTGGGGAGGGGAGTGGGTTTGCGGGGTGTTGGGGAGGGGGTGGGTGTTTGCGGGGTGTTGGGGAGGGGTTGTGGGGCATTGGGAGGGGTGGGTGTGCGGGCTGGGTGTTGGGAACGGGGATCACTCGCACGGGGGGAGGACGGTGGTGGGGGGGGACCCCGGGGGGGTGGGGGGAGGGGAAGGGGGGGCCTGTTGTCCCCCTTGCGCGGGATCGGGTCGACACGGAGGCTGAGGGGCTGGGGAGGGGGTAAGGGCGGGGGGGTGGGGAAGGGGCGGGGGGGATGGGCGGGGGGGGGGGGGTCGAGGGGGGGGGGGCGAGCGCGCAAGGGGGCGGACTGCACGGGGGGGGGGGGGGGCGGGCGGGGCGGGAGGACGGGAGGGGGCGGGGGGGGTGTGGGGCGGGGGGAGGGGGCGTGAGGGCAGGGGGGGGAGCGGCTCCGGGGGGAGGGGCGTGGGGGGGAAGGGGGCGGGGTCGGAGGGGGGGGGGAAGCGGGGGTGGGGAGGAGGCGGGGGAAGGGGGGGGGGAGCGGAAGGGGGGGGGGATCGGGGGGGGGGGGAGGGCCCCCTGTGTGCTTTTATTTCCGCCCACTCACTTGACTCGGGGGTGGGTGGGGGGGGGGGGCAAGGGGGGGGGGGAGGGTACCGGGGGGTGGGGGGACTCCGGGCCGGCTGGGAGGCGGGGGAGGGGGCGGGTGGGGGGTGGGGGGGGGGGGGGGGTCAGGGGGGCGGGAGGGAGGCGGGGGGAGGGGGGGGGAGGTAGGGGGGGCGAGGGGAGGGGGGGGGGGGGAGAGGGACGGGGATGGGGATGCGGGGGCGGAAGGGCGGCTGGGGGCTAACTTAGGAAGGCCACCCAACCCCCCATCGGGGGGGGGCGGAGCGGGGGGGGGGGAGGGACTTAGCGGGGGGGGGGGGGGATGGGGGGGGGGGGGGGGGGTGGTGGGGGGGGGAGGGGGGGAGGTGAGATGGGAGGGGAGGGAGAGGCTGGGAAGGCGGGGGCAGGGGGGGAGGGGGGGGCCGGGGGAAGGGGGGGGGGAGGGCGAGGAGGGGGGGGTGAAGGGGGGGGGGGGGAGGGGTGGGGGGGTGAAGGGTGGGGGGGAGGGGGGGGGGGGGGGGGGGGGTGGGCGGGAGGGGGGGGGGGGGGTGGGGAAGGGGGGGGGGGAAGGGTGTGGGGGGGGGGGGGTGGAGCGTCGGGGGATTGCATGGGGGGGGGGTGGCGGGAGGGGGGGGAGGGGAGGGGCGGGGGGGGGAGGGGGGGGGGGGGAGGTTGGGGGGGGTGGAGGGGAGGGGGGCGAGGGGGGGGGGGATGGGGTGGGGGACAGGGGGGAGGGGGGCAGTGGGGGGACGGGGGGGGGCCTTCGGGGGACGGTTAGCCTATCTTATCACCCGCGCTCATTTTTTTCCATCGGTGGGGGGGGGGGATGGGGTGTAGGTGGGAGGGGGGGTGGGGGTGGAGGGTGGGCGAGGGGGGGGGGGAGTGGGGGTGGATGGATGGAGGGGGGGGGGGAAGGGGCAGTGGGGGGTGTTGGGGAGGGGTTGGGTAGGTGGGGCAGTGGTGTGGGGCTGGGGAGGTGGTTGGGGAGGGGGGGGGGTGGTGTGTGTCGAGCGGGGTGGGGAAGGGAGTGCGGTTTTTTTGGGGGTGTTGGGGAGGGTGGGGGGGGGTGGGGTGTGGGTGGGCTGTGGGGGTTGGGAGGGGAGTGGGGTGGGGTGTTGCATAGCGGGTGGGGTGTTGTGGGGTTTGTTGGGGAGCAGGTGGGTGTTGGGGAGGGGGATATCTGCAATACTAACTGTATCTGCTTGCACAACTTCTTTGGGAACACTTGTAATTGTAACAGTTGCAATCTGGTGTGCAGCTCTTTGTCTTACAGCTAACGCGAAAGGAGGCGAGAATTGTGGTTCGAGACCGCCTTGTACTGTAATTAAGATGATGATTTAGTAGTTTCTGTCGTGCACGACAGAAAGTCAAAAGCCATGGTTTTTTTTTATGGGGGAAACGATTACGATAGCAGGAGGTTCAAAACAAGGTTTGCGGTTTTCTTTTGCCACTGTTTGTCCATAACAACTTTGAAACGGTCTCGGTAGTGGTATACAACCCGATCCAGTGAAATTGAGAGAAAGTTGTATCCGAAAAAAATCTCCTCCTGTCACTTTAATATGATTCTTGCACACCCATGGTTTGCTCAGATGATGCCATAACCCTAACATTCCTAAAACTCACAAAACTCACTGAGCTGAGGGCTAGAAAGTCCAAAAAAAGAGCGATTATGTCGTCATACGAACAAACACATATGGCCACGAAATCGCTGGCCGGGCCCAGTGACCACCCTCATGATTGCCATCCTTGACTCCTGGGACTGGTGTCAGGGGCTCCACACAAGATGTGCAATCTTCTTTTTCTTCACATTCCTTACTCCTTCCCTTCCTTTACTCCTTCCTTCATCATGGGAGATAAGCTAGCCAAACAAAAACAGTGTTAGGGTATGGGATGAAGATCATTGTCATCTTGGCTTTTTTGAGTCATTTTTGGAAATCACTTTAAATGCTACTGCATGCACAGAGATTGCTGGACATTCAATGAAGTGCTTGAATGATCTGAGTTATGGGGTTATTTGAGATGATGATAGGTTAGGTCATCTACATGTAGGGCTCAAATAAGGGCATTGTTGAGGTGTTTTTTTTTAAAGCGCCTTCTGCCAAAGAAATGAGTGGTACAGAAAATATTTCACGAGTATGATGTTAAACATAACCAATCGATGCTCAAAAATTAACGTCCATGCATTATTGTAATGGTACTAGCTTGATGCGACAAAATGAAGTTAAAAAAGTGAAAGGAGGAATTTGCCATTTTTGGTCATCAACATACCTGTCAAATGGAGCTGTAAAGGAGCCTGGGAAGAAACATGTATGACATTGTAATAACTGTGATATGTTTGAGAGGTATTTTTCTCATTCAATACTGGAATTTTACCCCAGATTTTGTCAGGTTTTTCACCATGTTTAACAAAATAATAAGTTATGTCCAAGAACTAATTTAGAGACTGATTTTATCCTCAGTCAAATTACTGGACTCTCGTAGCTATCCGTTTACAAGGTACCAATATGAGATTGTCTAATAGTGTCAAATTAAAGTTAAAGGTGGGTGATATGATACATAGTCGTGATTTTCATATACATTTTTTCTCTCACATGGAAGATATCAAGAGAACACTGATTACAGATTTTGAATTAAAATTGGTCCAGCTGTTTACATAGTAAAAGGAAAATATGTACCACTTGGCCCGTAGGACCAGCGGAATATATTTAATTAATTTTAGGGCCTGCCAGCTCTGAGGGCAAATTTCCCAGCTCTTGGGAAATTTTCCTCTCAGGGGGGGTCAAAAGGCCAATTTTTCCCCCGCGGTCAGAGGGCTACTAAAATTTCCTTTAAAAAGGAAAGGGCGAGTCAAGGGGAAATATCCATGAAAAAAGGTATGGGAGGGGATAAATAAGATGGCATTTTGTGGGAGTTTTTGCAAGTTGACTTATGTCATTTTTGGACATAATTAAGCCGAGGCATGATCAAATCAACAGAACAGTACTACGCATGCAGAAAAAAATTTAAACCTCATTAAAGGTGGCTGATCCAAGCAAAATCCGACCATCATGTGTCCTCTAAGGCCAAACAAAAAAAAAAATGTTTTGTATGGAGAGTAACCCGCCCTACCCTAAGTTTGAAAATCAAGCCTTTACAAAAGTATACTTACCCTAATTTTTGATTGCTTTTCAAAAATCTTCATTTCAAGTTGTTTTTACCTTATTTTAACCAATTTTTCAATATTTTTGTGTTCTGGTGTAACTTTGGCAACTTCTTCTTTAAGATTTCAATAATAAAGATGTCAAAAGTATCAATATTACCGTAATAACATTACATAGACTGTGTGATGATTTGACGTAGTAATGCATTATTTAAAACAAAAAAAAAAATCCGCACGCACCACCCTATTTTGCACTGGGCCTGTTACTCCCAATACAACAATTTTTTTTTTGGCGAAGCCTCTCTTACAGAAATAGCAATTAAATCAGTCCAAACCGTTTGGATAGTGAAAGATTTTGAAACTTTTTGAAACGTTTTTAATCATAATATCAACATGAAAGAAGCGCCCCAACAATTTTTCTCGAAACCCCGTTTTAACGTATTTGAAATGGTTACCAAGGTATTAGATAGCACCTGAAGTGAATAAGCCGAATTACGCCGTCTTTATGTAATAAGATGATGATTTAGTAGTTCTGTCGTGCACGACCGAAAGTTCAAAAAGCATGGTTTTTTATAGGAACAATTACGGATAGCAGGCAAGTTCAAAAACAAGGTTGCGGTTTTCTTTTGCACCTTTTGTCGAATAAACCTTTGAATTGTTCTCGGTAGGGGTCTACAACTGACCCAGTGAAATTTTTAGAGAAATTGTTATCTAAAAAAAATCTCCTCCGGGCACTTTAAATGGGCAGGTCGTGATCCACAGCATAGTTTTACCCTTGATTGATTTTACCTAAAGAAATAAGGATTTTTATATCATCTGAAACATTGGCTCAAGTTATTACAAAATTTAAAGCATCATCTTACTAATACCTTCAAATACCACATTACATGGATATTTCCTCTTGACTCGCCCTTTCCTTTTTAAAGGAATTTTTATTTTATTATTGTATATCGCCACAGATAATATCCCCACGATTGTGCATGTCGGTGACAAACGTTTAAAGGTCCATGGGCCCAATCCATAATAGCCTCAATTCACAGACAGACCCAGATGTTACCGAAGTAGTCAACATTTTGGTGGATCAGAAGAAGCTACTATTTTTCATTTACCCTGTGAAAATAGTGGGCAAAAGGATATTTGGTTTGAAGTTATGAGTGAAAATGTCCCCATTTTGGACCAATATTAAGTGTACACAGACTCTAGGGAGGCTACCAAAATTCACGTTTTTAGCTTTCACAGCCAAATGGATTGAAAATATTGGTGCAAAACTCTTACAGATGGGGGTTTTGGGGTGAAGGTCCAAAATCTATCAAGATGAAATTCAATCTTAGCATCGGGCCATCCCCCTTAGCCATCCGTTTAATTCAAGCACTCATAACAATTTAAAGATGATGTTAACCAGCAAAGCATGTAAAAAATTACAAAAAAATATCCTTGACAACATATACTAATTTCATAATTTTTGTCAATATTTCGTTTTTACGGGTTAAGCCAATGGGCGATGTCTAAATTTGGGATGTCTTGGCTGCACTCCCTGTTGCCTGTTACGGACCTCTATATTCATGTTTTATTTTAGTGTTACCCCGTCGTGCTTTTTTTAGTGAAAACCGCTCACGACGGTAAGCAGGTGTGGAATGTGAGCGCTTTGTATTTCTACTCTTTTGAACATTAATATATTTTTGTAAAGTACGTCATGTTTTTCGATGGCCTATCTTATTTATTACATATTCCTTATGACGAATAAAATTGCCACAACATTTCACAACTATATACATGTAGATTTAGAGGATACAAACGGCACAAATATTTTCTGCCAACACTGCTATTTGAAAAGTTAGGTCAAACAAAAGAGAAATAGAGAGGGGGAGCCCGTAGGCTACCCTCGCTAAAACCGGCGATTTAGCATGATTTTTGCAATTTTTTTTCCCGGCAAAAAGTACGTCAGGGGGGGGGGACCTTTCAGAAGAAAGCTACTATTTTTTCTCATATACCCGTGATGAAATCTTAGGGTAAGGCGACGAAAAAAGAAAACCCTGTTTTACGGGCGAGCGGACCTTTCGAGTAGGGTCGGTTGGTCGGGCAAATTTTTTTATTTTTTTATTTTTTTTTCTTTTCTGGAGGTCAAAATTGGCCTAAAATTGCCCCAAAATCTGAAATATCAAAATAAAAAGTGAAACATTTTTCCAAACAAATTTTCTGAAAAAATTTAGCCAAAATTGATAAATTTGGGCTAAAAACAGGCTGATTTTACATGATTTTTGGAAAAACTAAAAAAAAAAATTCTACAAAACAGAAAAATCAGGGTCGGTCGGGCCCGTAAAACAGGGTTTTTTATTTTCGTCGCCTAAAGGTTGTTTGGTTTGGATGTTATGAGCGAAAATGTGCCCCTTTTTGGTCGACAAATATTAATTTTACACAGTACTCTATGGGGATTGCAAAATCACGTTTTTAGCTCTCACATCAAAACGGGTTAAAATATCGGCGCGAAACTTTACAGATGGGGTTTTGGGGTGAAGGCCATTCTATCAAGATTAAAAACCTACAGACTTAAATCAGGCCATCCCCCTTTAAGTTTGTAAATTGTCTTCATCAATTTATTTTGTTTTCTCATATTACTGCAGTTTGGTTGAAAAGTAAATGACCAGTTTTGAAGATTGATCATGACATCATCATCAAAAAGCGTCACTATCATGAGGCTTTAAGAAGAAAATGTAAATTTATTTATATGATTTTTTTTCTCTCTATAATTTTTTGTCTCCATTTCAAGTAAAATAGACCCTATGCAATACGATGTCACACTTGGCGATTAACATATATTATCTCCCTTGCCAGGTGGAAATACCAAGAGTATAATAGATCACCTGTACAAGTTCTGGAATTCACTAACAGGTGGATGCATTGTAGTCATCTAATGCGTCTCTTGTCTATGACATGGTTGCCTATGGGCAAAGGGTCTACAGACTGAAATTGTATCAGACCCTTGCTTCTGATCAGCTCTTAGGCAGCCTTCAGTACATGGTTGATGTTTGTATGAAGTTGGTGGTTGCCAATTTCCAGTTAATCCTCCCTCCCCTTCCCAGATTCCACATTTTTTTAGGCATGCATAATATTTTTTAAAAAAACTGTTTTAAAGATGAAAAATGTGTAACTCTAACTTGGAACATTTGTCAATTTCTTTCCCTTAATGGAGGTTCCCAGATTCTACTTTTTTTTCAAGGCATGCTTATTATCAATCATTAAAGCTATTCTGTATTAAAAGGTAGACTTTTATTCCCTGAGGATAGCTTTAGCTGTGTGAACATGATAAAAATAAATGTAAACTGTGAAACAGGATTGAACAAGGTAGACTTGATAAAAAAAAAACAAAGCAAGGTAAAACACCTGAAAACAGAGTGTGCAGATTTAGACAGCCACTTTTTTGTCTTTATTGCTTTCCTCAAATGAAATCTAATTTTAGGAAAAATGAAACCCTGTTCACAGGCTATGTGATACCTGATACATTTATCAGGCATCTCATTTGCTACCATAGATGTGGTATATATCCCCTGGTATGGTCAGTCATCTTTGACATGTGTGCATATGATCATTCTAAAATTTGTGAAAAAGGGGTATTTGTGGATCTTCACATTTTTTACCGCTCGGGAGTTCTCTGCATTTTCTCAATTGTTAGTAAAAATCAGCAAAATAGTGACATTTAAAAAAATCAAGGGAAAAAGGAAGAAAAAAAAATAAAAACAGAGAGACCAAACAAAATAGCGACTGATATCTTCTCAAAAATAAAGAGTAAAAGATCTTACGGTAATTATCCACACTTTCACAAGGGGCACCCCTCTAAATTTGTTCATTAACCTTCATAGAAGACAAATCCACTGAGAAATGATGCTCTGCTCTCCACGGTCACGGAATTGCTCCAAATGACCCAACTATACTGCAGGAAACTGTTATTGCTTATAGTGTGTAGAAATTTCTCTGGATGAGGGCTACTGGCAAAAAAACAAAGTTTTTAATTTCCAGTGAATGAGATGTATCAAACTAACATAAAATGTTACAAGTTAATGTAGTTCATATTTTTGCATTGAAAATAGCACTTCTCATGCCCCCCCCCCCCCCGTTTTTTTTATTTTATTTTTTTAAGGTCACTTTTCATGTCTGTATTTTGTCTAACCTGTACCTGTGATTGTATTGAGTTTATGCCAGAAATTGGCCCTGATATGACCAAGAGAGCTTTTTACCAAGCACCACCTTAATTTTAAAAAGTCAGTCCCTGTATCCCAGGTAAAAACAGAAAACTTGTGAAATGGTAGATGCTCAATTAGATGTAGCATTAATGAAATACTACCCATTTACCCCATTTGACCTCCTTTGACCTTAAATGACCCCAATGACCTTTGATCCACTAACCAATACAAACTCGGTCTTCGTTCGGTCAAGGGGCACCCACCCACCAAGTTTTAGGAACGTGCAACCCTCGGTCTCCGAGAAAATAGACGCGGTCAGACACACAGACGATCGGTATTAATATATAGATGTGGGAAAGTGATAAGTGAAATAAAACATAAATTGTAAAACAAGTAGGAAGCTAGGGTGTTCTTGCTGCTGTTGTCCAGTTGGTTTCCATCAGAAGATATTCATGCAGGTGTAAAGGTTTATCTGTGTGAAAAAAAAAAAAAAAAAAAAAAATTTCTGGGAAGCCCTTTTCAATTTTTTTTTTAAAATTAAAAATAAAAAGTGCATTTTACATTTAGGTTTTTGGACTACTACTGGGAACAAACTTGATTTTTTTTGTTTGGCCTTAACAATGAGCAAATTTCACTGGCTATAGGCCTATATCCCAAACATCCTTTTCGGAAAAAGACTACATACCTGACGATCACCGCAAAAAAGGTGGTAGCGTTATTTTTCTTGTTAGATCTAGGGGCAATTTCCCAAAAAAACAAAACGGGTCCGCTCCGTGATTTTTGAAAAGTGGAAAAAATGCAGTTAAGGGACGTTAGGATATGGGAATTGTCACTTAATTGGTTTGTTTCACCTCATTGCACAACTCAACGCCACACCTCTGGAGTAAGCCACAGCATCCTTGATGCTCTCGTTTTATTTTTTTAAGGTCACTTTTCATGTCTGTATTTTGTCTAACCTGTACCTGTGATTGTATTGAGTTTATGCCAGAAATTGGCCCTGATATGACCAAGAGAGCTTTTTACCAAGCACCACCTTAATTTTAAAAAGTCAGTCCCGTATCCCAGGTAAAAACAGAAAACTTGTGAAATGGTAGATGCTCAATTAGATGTAGCATTAATGAAATACTACCCCATTTACCCCATTTGACCTCCTTTGACCTTAAATGACCCCAATGACCTTTGATCCACTAACCAATACAAACTCGGTCTTCGTTCGGTCAAGGGGCACCCACCCACCAAGTTTTAGGGACGTGCGACCCTCGGTCTCCGAGAAAATAGACGCGGTCAGACACACAGACGATCGGTATTAATATATAGATGTGAGAAAGTGATAAGTGAAATAAAACATAAATTGTAAAACAAGTAGGAAGCTAGGGTGTTCTTGCTGCTGTTGTCCAGTTGGTTTCCATCAGAAGATATTCATGCAGGTGTAAAGGTTTATCTGTGTGATATCAAGCAGTGGAACAGCAATGGATATATATCGCAATGTATTGTTGTTTCATAACCAAGCCACAAATTGTTCTATTAATGGTATATTGATACTATGTAAATTAGTTAATTTTACAGGAGTGTTTACTTTTTTGCAAATTGCTTAATCACTGCTATTTTCCATGGCAAGTAAAAAAAAACAAAAAATTGTCCCAAGCCTAACAAGTCGGAAAGGGGACTATAAATGGCAGCGTCCGTCGTTCGTCCGTCCATACGTCGTCCGTGATATAAAAATGTTACCATGTGTATACAATTTATTGAGTTCGAACTGGGTGGAAAGAGGGGGGTTGATGAGTTCTCGACTGATTAGATTTGGGCATAAAATATGCTAAGTAAGTAAATAATTGCATTTAATTTCAAAAATGTTTTTTTTTCTAAATCGAGCCCTGGGTACAAGTTTTCTGGAGTTCGTCAGGCGTATAATGATGGAACTTGTGGGAGGAAGCGGGGTGAAGAGAGAGGTTCCTAAACCTGCCTGATTAGATTTTGGTTAGCGTATTTCGGCAATTGAGGATGCAAATGGATAAGAATATGCAAAAATCCGCGTTAATTGCTGTATTTTGAAACGGGTACATCAGATACTAAAAAGTCTAGCATGCATGTGAAAGCTGCATGGGGTGTTGCGGGGTTTGGGGAGTGGGGTGTTGGGGGATGGGGGGGTGTTGCGGGTTGTTGGGGAGGGGGTGGGGTTTAGCGGGGGTGGGGGAAGGGGTGGGTGTTGGGGGAAGGGGTGGGGGGGAAAATATAAAAGAGGGGGGGGGTGTTGTCCTTGTTAGTTGTATTTATCACATGTTAGTGATTCGCGACATGCGGACGGGGACATATTTATTGCATCGCGGAACTACGAGTTCGCCTTTGGATTGATCAGAGTATTTTCACACAGATCACTTAGTGACAATTTATTTGTGAATCTAAGCTCATTGTGAGATTTAAGATTCAAATTGCTTTCAAATGAACTTGTTGCAGTATAGGGTGTATAGATGAACACATTTTGATGATGTTACATTTGTTGCAAAAAACTTATTAAACAGAGCTTTTCGTTGGTATGTGTGAAAAGCGTCACAAAGACTGGGGCAAGAAGGTTTTCTGATTGTGGTTGAAGGAACTGGTATCCTAGCACTCCTCACCCTGGAGAGCCAATCATTGATGAGCATTCATGCAGCAGGGTGGCTAAACAGCTCAAGAGTTACTAAGGAGACCCAGAGTGAGCTACTCAGGAAGCACAATCTACTGCTCCTTGAAAGTCTCAAGGCATGTTTTGTTACAAAACTCATTGTTTCAGTGAAGTTTGCAAAATACTGTCACCTTCAAATGCATCAGGTGTTGTGGGTGTGCATGTGGGTGCATGCATGCATACTTTGTGGGTAGGTAATTGTTTCTAACAGGGATGGGTACCACTGGAAGTGTAGACCATCTTGAAAGTGTAGACCTCCCCATTACTTAGGAGAAATGTTCCATGGCAAATGGAATGCAACTGCCATCCCTAAATACATGCACAGTTCACTGTAAGCATGATTAAAAGTAGGCCTGCATCCACACGACATGCCCTTTGAGGTTGTGATCGTTGTTTGAGAGTTAATATGCAGTCCTACATGAGGCAGGACTTCAATGATGCTCCTGGGCCCATTTTTTTGTGCAGACCCCGAAACACATTTTGATAACCATCTTGAAAAAAATTCTAATAAATTCTTCTGTGCGCACAAATCAATTTCTACAGTTTACCATTCTTGGTCAGAAGAACTGTTGACCAAAGGCCATATTATGCCCTCTTACTACAATACCACCTGGTTGCTCTTGTTCCTCCATACATGGCCAAAAAAAAGTTTACACTTTTTTGTCTGCAATTTCTCAAAACTGGTTAATACCATTCAAATAGTTTTGAAGTAC
Organism: Ophioderma brevispina; assembly: GCA_023653785.1. Taxonomy (NCBI): domain Eukaryota; kingdom Metazoa; phylum Echinodermata; class Ophiuroidea; order Amphilepidida; family Ophiodermatidae; genus Ophioderma; species Ophioderma brevispina. The sequence continues at coordinate 21,624 of JAMKCH010013565.1, read as the reverse complement.
TTATTAACTACAATATCGTGTTGGAACCTGGTTGAAAACGGCATTGATTGAAAATTTAGAATCTCACATTATAGATTTTGCAGATGGTTTGTATTTGAAATAAGATGTTTTTTTATTTTTCCCTAAATTATTTTCCTAAAATTTTTTTTTTTTAAAATGCCAACTGAGGTTTCGGTATTTTGTTTATACCATATCCCGGGAGTTTCTAGCTTAAAAGCACCTTTCATATAGCGGGAAAATTTGTTAATGAAAAAGTAGGGACGTAAAAAAATAAAATAAAACACTAAACAAATATACTACTTGAAACTGCAAAATATGTTGATGAAGTTCATCCGTACCTTTATCTGATAAAGAGCCAACCTTAAATGCACTCTTCCCTGGGAGATTTGTACAGGGTAAGTGTTGGACCTGTGTACACAGGAACGGCTTGCCCATCTCTCTTCGAAGCGAGGGGGGGGGGGATTGCTTACACCTCCTTTACAGCAATCATGTTACCTTCCCACCTTTATACACCGGGTAATGATCCTATTGAGTAAAGTGCCTTACTCAAAGGTACAACATATTGGCTGCAGTGGGAGCTCTAAGTCAACCTTTGACATGTGGGTCGGGCGCTTTATCCTGGCCACTGTACTCATAGGGAGAGTGTCCTGTTTGTGCAGTTGTGGATCACTTCCACTCTGTGTGTAGTCCATGATCATTTAGCTTGCTCATGGAGATGATACATTTGAGAGTCTAGACCACCCCCCTAAAGAGTGAAGAAGCAAAGAAATGTAACCATTAGTCAAAAGGAAATGTCCCTACCAACCCACAGCACAATAGTGGAGTTATATTTTTCACAGGAGAATTTTTCTTGGTATTTAGAATTCCATACCTAAATGACAATTGGCCAAATTATGGAAAAACATTGACTATGTTAAACTTAAGTGAATGAGATTCACAGTTTAAAGCCTGTATGATAGCACTGCAATTTTGAATTACTATCAAAATAGTCTCCCTTATTATGCTGCGGTAATATACAATGCAAAGATGCCCATTCAGTGCCAAATTTCTCCATCTTCTAAAATGTCAGTTTATGAGTACTCCCACTGTGATTAATTTCGCGTGGGATCCACTCCTTTATTGCGATCTTTTGCACCCAACGAAACTATGCAGGGTGGGGCACTTTCACTCAATGAGAAACTAGACAGTTGTGAAGGTTTCCGGATTCAGCAGGAGAACGTAAGTATGATATACACCCGGTACTCAGACCTAAAACCGCGGCAACTAGTAGATTAATGTTCATGAGTTAGGATTCTGCCAATCAATCCCAAATAATTTACTTTGATCCTCGCGTGAATTATTGAGTTTCACTGCTTCATAGGTCTGCTAGATCCTGCATATAGAATTATTAATACAATATATAATATAATTAAGCCGCTTGAACTCAATACGACAGAGTATAGCTCGTTCCTCCGGTACCAAGTAACCATATCCTCGTGGTCCAGTGTTACTCTCAGGCTAGTAACGAGAGGCCAGATTCGAGACCGTTATTTTTCTCTTGGTTTATTCAATGCTCGCCAGTTTTCTCTTAGCCTCTATATAATATTCTATATTGTTCTTGGGTTGTATCATATAATTGCTCCTCGCGTGCATTGATTGAGTTTTCGCTTTGTCGTAGGTTCTGCTAGAATCCTGCTATAGCCCCCCCTTCCTAAAATATCCAATCATAATTGGTATAAAAAAATAAATAAAAATCAAATCATTTTACAATCTTATTTTTTCTTAGATACATCTGTAAAATATGTTGGTGTAATTTCTGTTATGTTGATATTGGGGCCTAAGCTACTTATTTTTTACAGTTAACACTATTATTTTTTACCACATTTTTACCTGGTCATTATAAACAATTACACTATTAACCAAAAATGTTGTGTTATTATAGGGATACATAGTTTGCTTTTGTTTTGTCCTTTGTAGACAAGCTGCTCCTCAATGAAAAGCTTAGCACAGACCACTGTGTTCAATTTTCGACAGGATATACCAATGTTAAAACTGAACTAGTTGATGACAAACTTTCATATGATTATAACCCCTAGAATCAAGCGGTACACCTTTGACATTAATGTACGTCTTTTAATATAATTTCCAATCTTGTTCTCTGTCACTGCAATCTTGACCAATCCTCCACGTTGCTCTAGAGAATTCCGACACCAATCCACAAGGCGTAAGACTCAAAGACTCTCATTCCTTCTATCCTTATTCTCTGGTGTTTCACTCCTGTCAGTTTCCATTAAACTGAACAGCCATCTGCTAATTCTGTGCCCACAGGTGGCATTCCATCAGTAGTGTTATACTCAAGTTCATGGCCATGCCAACAAGGGCATTAGCCGCAATGGAAGTAAGTCTCAAACCCATGGCAACTGGAAAAACGGCCTGAAGAATGGCAAAAGAGGTTACTTTGACACCAAGTTGTATGTCATTCTATATGAATTTCCCCTATGGGGTGAAGAGGGGGTACCATGTCCTGGGGTCACCCTCTGTTGTTGCAAAACCGCAGCTATGATAGTATGGAACAGTTCACTGCAACATTACTGAGTGGCCCCCCTAAGACAAAAGCGATGTAACGGCAGCATTAGTACAGCACTTTAGCTTATCGTCAAGAGCAGAGTTCACTTTGGCTAGCTTTATCGGGGTGGTACCTCATATAGGAGAACATTTCACGCATTTCCAGATACGGAAACACTAACAAGGCCATAGGTGCTGAGAAGCTGTCATAAGACCACTGGCATTGAGGGTATCCCGAGGGCATCAAGTAGTGCTGTTACAACAATGAAGTGAAGGAAAGCTTTAACAAATATATCTAGTAGAAATTCATATGAAATTCCCCATTGGAATAGTTTGAGTTTTTTTGCAAATGAATTTGTTAATCAATAATATGCCTTACCAGAACCCATGAAATTTGACTATCCCTTTAAGAAGGTTTTTTGCATAATGTACTCAGTTTACTTGACATTTCGATGACACCTGAACTTAGCTAATACCTCAACAAAGTTCTCAATTGTATTTGCTTGTGGGCCAATGAGTAACATCTCAATATCTGCACTTGGTTATCAAATTACACCTTGTTTTGTGTCATCTGTAAGAGGGCACATAGGGATTGCTTTATTAGGTAGTGTGTCTGTCTATGTGTGTCTGTATGTCTGTGGTCAAAATGTTAACCCTAAACATAATTGCCCACTGTTTCCACATACATGCACACATGTTCATGCCACTTGAATGTATGAGGGCACATGTGGTCCAGTGGATATGACGGCCGACTCATGATCTGAAGGTTACGGGTTTGAGTCCCGCTGCAGCCAATGTGTTGTGCACTTGAGCAAGGCACTTTACCTCGCTTGCTTCGTCGACCCAAGCGATATTCGGGTAGCTGTTAGGGGGAATATTACAATCTAAGTGCAGATAGGATTGTGCGCTTGGCCGGCTGCCGACCTAGGTGAAGCGAAATGATTGTGACGATTTCCTGATGGCAGCGTAATAATAATAGGCAACAGCGCTGTGATCTTGATGAAATGGCGCTTTATAAAAGCCAATGTATTATTATTATTATTATTGGTCCATGTGTAGGGCCCACAGTTTCCCATCTCAGGAGTGGGGTCAAAAGTCATCTAGAGGTCACGGCCCAAGAATGGTCAAAATAGACCTTTTCAAAACAAAGTTTACTGAAATTGATGACCCCGATAAGTGCCATAACGTGTCATTACACGCAACTTTTGGGCGCAGCACTTGGCGCGTATTTTGCCTTTGTGTAATGCCCATCACTGGCAAGCGCTTTGAAGTACGCGAGCTTATGAGGACGTTCGCGTACATTGTATTTTGCTCCGAACGTTTCCGATGTTTATTTGAAAAGGTCTATTATAAAATTGCTTGGTGTGTCCATAATATGTTGATCAATTTCCATGACACTTGGATACAATGGTCTTTTGGGTAGTGTCCAACATGTTGATGACTTCATGTGACCTTGGTCACCTTATGTGACCTTTGCAGTCGCAATTATAAAATTGCTTGATGTATCCAAACATGTCAATCAATTTTTATGACAGTTAGATACAGTGACCCTTGGTGGTATCCTGCATGTTGGTGACCTCATGTGACCTTTGTTCCAATTCACAAACCCCAACTGCAGACGACACATGCATTCCATGAACACTGTATTTTTATATATAAACTGTACATTTCAGAGCTGCTCAGTGGTCAGCCCCCATTTGCCCACAGGCCACCAATTGAGAACCATGCCTTTAACCTGAGACGAGTATACCTAACAGAGATCGGAAGCAAAGCTGTGATCCATTGTAACAGCTCGAGCGTATCGAACCGGGTCTGTTTCGGCTTGCAATGACTTGGCCGCACGGCGGCGCTGTGAGCGCCTTCTTCCTTAAAGTTTTCTATGAGTAGGATCTGTAAATCGGGCCATTTTACCAAATTTTGTGCTTCCATTCATGACCTAACAAGAAATATCGTTCTTAAGACCGTTCACAGAAAAATTTATGGTTTGGGGCATTGCTCAACAATTAGCTCATTTTCATAGATATGTAGTCAAAAATATAAAAAAGTCCCCCGAATTAGATTCCGTTCTGTTTCACAAAATCTGAGTGTCCGAAATAACGGCCCAAGTTGGTTTCAATTCTCATGAAAATGAAAATGAAAGAAACGAATTCACATTTTAATATTCTCAGTATATTGTGAAGATATCCAAGGATGTCATCAATAGATCGATGTCTGAGCAATTTAAGACTAGTTCAAAATTGGGCGTACAAAATGGGGGTCATTTCAAGTCATTTTATGGCCTAATGCAACAGTCCTGAGTACTAAACTGTGTCAAGACTTAAGAGAAAACAACACCATGTGTGAGCACCATTATTCAAAAATGCCCGCCAAATTCAAAACTTGAGGTTATACACTGGATTGTATCGAATAATGATCACTGAGTCCCGCTCAGCGAGGGAATCGTTTAATAAACATGACAATACCGTACCAGACACATGCACGCTGCAAAACAATCCAGTGATACTGCTTCGACTCTCTGTTAGGTATACTCGTCTCCGCTTTTAAGCAGTGATTATAAAGTATGAGAAAATGCAGCTATGTATTTTATTTCTTCATTTATAGTGACATTGTGAAAAGAGTCTGTAGTAATAGTAATTCATGATGGAATATGCAAACTTATTGACCCCAAGGGGTTTTGACCTTAAAAACACTGTGGGCAACTGGGTGTTATAAATTACAAGGTCTCAGCAGCAGTAGTTATTTAGTTCATATATTTTTGGTTAGACCCACTATTCATTTGGTCCCAAGTGCTATGACCAGCTTTCCTATTTGAGCAGGCCCACACCATCAGATTACAACCAGTGGCGTAGCAGAGGGGGGGGGGGCGGAGGGGGCGGGGCCACCCCAATATTGATTTTGTCGGTGAGATGGAGAGCCCGTCGTTCACTTGAAAAAATAAGGTCATGGCAATTGCAGGCCGGATTGTCGCCAAAGTATAGGTTTAAAGTTCAATGGACAGGGTGCGACGAAGTAAATGTTACCAACTCGTACAAAAATTAGCCATCAGAAGACATTTTTAAAAGCATATAAAACCCAAAATTTCAGGGGCTTTGCACCTCGACCCCCACCGGGGCTTCACCCGGAACTACCCATTTCTCAGGTTGAGATGCGACACTGGCCCCTCCAATATGAAAATCCAAGCTACGCCACTGATAAACCCAAATGAGACCATAACTTTTGTTCAAACCGTATGAGCCCTTATTAAATCACAGGCTTATTATACCTAAATACCATAGACCAATTGGTAAACTACATAAGAAAGCTGTTGTTTAGAGGAAGTAGGTGTGTGGGGTCTAATTCATATTTTGTAATGTGACAAACCAATTGAGAGTATGTCAGGCCCATGAAATTGTCGGAAGCTAATTTCAGTTTACGATTCATTTATTGATGCAATGAAGTGAGGGATCAAGCCACACACCCCACAGTTCCTCCATATGGTATATCCAGTGTGAGTCAAAAAAAACTATTCAGACTAAAAAATAATTATTACATAGTTAAGAATTGGATTTACTCACATGTTTGATATGGTTAAAAGAAGGGAGAAACAGGCTTCAGAAAAAGTTTGTGTCATTTGGACTTTGGAGGAAGAGTTACGCCATTGTGCTGAGACACTTAAAAATCCTGTTGGCCGATTTTTGAGCAAACAAAGATGCATCGCTTACATAGAGTACCATGGTTCTTCAGCAGTGATGTGAGTATAAAATCATTTAACAGCAAATGAGTGTTAAACAATAGACAGGTGGGAGAGTAATGAAGGATTATTAAAATAATATCCCAGAGCATACAACAAGAAAATGCCTAAGTAAAAAAATGGTAATTTCCCAAATAAAGAAATTCAAAGATGCTGGGGTGTAAGACCCACAGTTTACTTTGGTCAGGCAAGATTTCGTTTTTAACCACAACGAATAACTGGGAGAAAAAGTAAAACCATAGAAGTTTTGTACTCCGCTTGAAAAAAACAGCAGTGATGTATTGAATTTAAATTTAATTCGCTTTATTTACAGAAAACTTCAGCTTTAGTTTTCTTGAAAAATTTATGGATGCTGAGTATACTGCATTGTGCAAAATAATTACCTTAGAGATGTAAACAAAACCTCTGAGCAGTTTCATGATGTCATGACTTGAAAAAAACATTGATTGGAGTGATTTTCAATAACTGACTCTTTTATGATGGAACAATGGTAATTAATTTTGTCGTCGATATTTTACTTATAATTATGGTACACAATAGGACCATTTTATTCAAACTATATGTTTTGCCAGAGAAATCGATACCATCTGAATTGCATGTGTTAAATTGTTCTTTGCTATAATGTTTTATGGTATATAGTCGGTGTCAGTCTTCCGCATTGTATGGCTAAACTCGGCCAAACTGAATTTTTAGGTCTATCCGCAAAATTGACATAGTTTTCTGAACCCCAAGTCCGAAAGACACCAAATAAAAAATTTCTGATAGCCTGTTTATCTCTGCTAAACAGCCAAAGAAAAACATGAAGCAACAAAAAATAAACGTTTAACTTTAAGAAAAATATTTCCTGAATGTAGGTTTTATTGATCTCACACTGTACGTATGTTTCCAAAGATGGGAAAGGCTACACTGAAAACGTACTGAGGGAGGTATGTAATCATAGCCCGAAAAATGCTGTTTATACCTTTCCAGTTTCAAGTAAATGTTATTGGTCAGAATCCCATATTTTAATTAATTTATTGTTACTTTACACAGTTTTTTTTCATGTATATTTTAGTTTGAGAATGCTTCCTCAGTAACTGATATTAATAGGCATAAAGAAAAATGTTAGTGAGCCAAAGGTTCTAATAGGCATTGAGCAGTAGGTGACAGGATTGGAATGATACCATTGTACTTGTATGTTCACTTCAAATCCCAGGGAAAATACATGAGTTTAATTTGCTAGGGACATCACCCTTACATCAATTTTTTGGCCAAGGAACAAACACCAAATTCTACCACAGAGCCCAAATATTTACCCATTTCATCTGTGCTTAATTAAACCAGAATAAAATCAACATCAGGAAACTTAGTATATTGAATTGAAGTAAAAGGCCAGAATTACACAGCCAGATTTTCCTCGATATACCAAACAATGGTGGCCAAGAAATCCCAAATTTAGACGTACATGGTAAAGGGCCATGGTTCCGATCGCTAATTGCCGAGTTACCAGAAACCACCGATTTTCCTGAAAGTGGTCAAATTTGCTATCAGAAGAAAGCTACTATTTTTCTCATTTACCTAGCTGTGAAATCTTAGGGCGAAAGGTTGTTTGGTTGAAGTTCCACTTGATCGACCAATGTTAATTTTTTACAGGGATTCTGGGGCTCACAAAATTATGTTTCTACCTCGCGCATCAAAAACACATTGAAATATCGCGGCAAACTAAGGTGCAACGAAAGAGATTACAACACAAACAGGTGTCCTTAAAAAAAAGGGAAAAAATCTAATTTTGCCATAATGTAAAGCTTTCTATCGGAAATGTCCCCATGTGAAAAGGATTAAGCTGAAAAAAATATTTCCTTGGTACAAAAATGGTGCAAGTTCTTAATTTCATATAGGAGCAAATACCAAAATCAGCCGGTTTATATTGGAAATTAAGGAAGAAAAATCGACATTTTCACTTTAAAGGCATTTCTGAACAAAGACAAGGTAAGAAAATCATTGGGGGCCTCATCTTATATGCAATCAAACAGATGAACAATAATTGGGATGCCCCAATATCTCATTGCACCTTCAGATGAAAAACTTTATATATTTAAATCGGACATCCCCGTTAACACGTGCCTAAGGCAGGAAGAAACATAGGGGATACTGGGTCCACTGTAGTTCTGTGGTGATGATGTCTGTTGATGTATGTTGTGAAAAAGGGTTAAACATTTGCATGTAATATCCAACATACTTTGATGGATTTGAACCAAACTTGGGGTCACAGTGCAAACATGGCATCCCCACTTGTTGATGAGGTCAAAGGTCACATGCCAAGGTCAAGGTCATGTTGGTCAAGTTGACAAATAGGCTAAAGTAAAATTGACCTCAATGAAAAGTTGAAGTCAATTGGAACAAAATAAAAACTTGAATCATAGGTGCACATGGGATCCTCATTGGGTTGATGAGGTCAAAGGTCAACATGCCAAGGTTCAAAGGTCATGTGAGGTAAAGTTGTAAAATAAGCTGAAAATGTAAAATTGACCTTCATATGAAAAGTGAAGTTCAATTGGAACCAAACTTGAATCATGGTGCAACAGGGCTCCCTCATTTGTTGATGAGGTCAAGGTCACATATCAAGGTCAAAGGCAATGTGAGGCCTATCATGCCACTAACGCGACGGCAGGCGACACAAGCGGCCGAGGACGAGTCTTTTTTTATGGTTATCAAGCAATATTTTTCTTATTCCAAAACCATGGAACTGAAGAATCAAACCTGACTTTTAGGGTTTTTTTAACGTAATATATAAATAACGGATGAGGACAAGACGGTAAAAGGGCCATTGGGACCGTGGTAAAACTGTGACTGGCCCAAATCAGTTGGTGGTGAGCTGTCTGTATTGCTGTAATCATTTTGATTCATTTGGTGTGAGTGCTAATGAATGAGGTTTGGCCACCCATCGTCTGCTTGATATAGCAGTAAATCCAACGTTTTCAATCCGGTTTTGTCCCCGTGAACTGACGAGGGTGGTGGATTTACCTCACGTAAATAATAATTAATAATATTTACTAATTTATAACCGCTACTCAAGAAGAGCTACTGCACAGTACCACACTGAAATGACATAACTGGCCCCATTCATGATTATTTACCCTAGGTTAAAAATATAACAATTTGAAAGACAAAAAACCACGACACCAACACTGATTCCTTCTCATAATAATGGTCTAGATTTGCAACAATTTCTTTGAAAAGTAGCAAAGTTGATCAATGTTTTTAAAATCATGAAATTACAACAGAGCAATTAGAAATGAGCAGGGTAATAGTGCTGGTGTGATACTGCATTGTTAGTATGACGGGCAAGCCTTTCCGTAAGATGAATTGGATTACGGGAGCCAGAAATAAACAAAAAATGGCTCTGGTCCCTAATTTTTTAAGGGAAGGGAACCGGGGCATTTTGCTTAGGACCCCGAAAGCCAGACCGGGAGTTTTAAGTTTTAGGGGACAACATGATAAATTACTCAAAGTAAAATAAAATAATGTTGGTTTTAACTTCTAAAAATATATGAACATGCTTTGGAGGACACCCATGTGTGACTAACTCATTCCTTTATTTAAAGGACAACGACCAGATTTTTGAGGAACCCAAATATTGTGTCTAATAGTAATTCATATAGATTAGACACCCAGTAGATTTGTTACCTTGTTATTTGGCTACAGAAATGTCTCCAAAAGAGAGAAAAAAGATTATTTTTTTTTTTTGTTTGTTAAATATCGCTATTTCAATATAAAAATTAGGCTGAATTTTCGTATTGCTCCTATACGATATTAGGAAATTTCCAAATTTTTATACCAAAGAAACATGTTCTCAGCTTTATCCTTTCAGATGGGGATATATTTTGATGGAGCTTTACATCAGTGCCAAAAACAGTACTTTTGATTTTTTTAGGGACACCTGATATTTGAAATCTCTAGCTGGCCACCTTTAATAACTTTGAAATTGAGTACACCAAAGTTAGCGGGCGCATTTGCTTTCAAAATCCGGCGGCCCGGGTCCCAATTTTTTCGGCCTTACCGCGTCCCAAAATGGGAACCATGGGTAAAAGCGCCCGGTAAGGAAAGGCTTGATGACGGGTGGACATTCCCTGAAAGTTCAAATTATGCTTGCAGGTTTCTACTAACCCAGTCTAGTAAATCAGGGATAGTCCTGTTTCTACTAAATTGGGGATAGCCCTGGTTCTCGGTATATCTCTGTTACCACAAAACACACACATACACAAACACTCTCACACCACTAAAACAAAAAACTTTCTACATTGGTTTGACAGGCAGGTGATTTTTATTTTATATATAAGTTTATTTTAGGTTTCATTGCAAATTTAGATATTTGATAGAGGTTTCATGTAAATTCTAATGGGATCTATGAAAACAGTGGCAAAAACAAATCTCATATTTTCTTGATACCAATGTATTAAATCATGGCAACAAAATATTTATAATTTCTTCATGTATTTAAAAAATAACAAGCTAAATGCTAAGGAATTGCATTTATATATAAAGTATATAAAATCAAGTGTTTGAAAGTTTTATATTTGGACAAAGGAATTATTTTGTAACCCAAAACGGTTTTGACATGCAAGCACGATATGAAAGTGTTTGTCACAGAATACTTTTTAAGGTACTTTTTAAAACAGCAGGTATGAAGCCCTTCCCATAATGCAACAGTTTTGCCTTTCATTTTTTACAATAACAGGTAATCACAGTGTAAAAATATCTGACTAAATCTGTACACAAAATGGCAGTATCCAATGTGTGGATCATGCACAGCAATTTGCTATGTGGTTGATATTCGATATCTTTCCATTGAATGTTTTTTCATATTCTTTGAAGCAGTCAAATGCTACGATATAAATATTCGTTGGATTTTATAAAGTCTGACTCAGAAGATTTCGAAAAATATTATTTTTGGTGTAATAGCAAACTTAACACTAATATAGATAAACTATTAAAATGACACAATTCCGAAAATTGAGATGAATCGGATTTTTCGTTTGATTGCATAAACATTTATTGTTAGTATTACGTCTCATAGGATACTGTGCTAACAAAAATTCCGGATCCGGAATTTATAACGAAAGTGGATTTTCTATATGAAGGAATCTGATTTAAGGCCTTAGCACTTCACACAGTGATTAGTATAGCGACAAGCCTTAGGTACATGCAAAATAAAAAAAAAAACACGATTTGTTTGGAAAATTGAGGGCGCCCTCCTCAGGAAATCTCTGAGTCGGCTTTAAGGACTCATCCTGTTTGCAATGGCCCTGTGCATGATGGGAAGGGTTTCTGAGCTTTCGTTGAGTACCTTGATACACATTGTGTTTGTATGCAAGAATTAGTTTTGGTTTACGTGATTGTAAACTCAGAGGTTTTATATGATATTTAAGCAGCAAGTCAAATCAGTGGGTTTTTCACATAGACACTCCTAGGATGAGTGAGCTAGTGACTTTTCCAAGTCACCTTGAGTTGCAAATCAATTTGAACACTTAATAAAAACAAAAAGAAAAACAATTTGGTCAGCTCAATTTGTTTATAATCATTATCCAGTATCAGTACTGGGGATGACAAATGCAAAGTAGGTTTAAGAATAAAGCTACAATCAGTGATTTCCTGCCCATTTTGCCTACCAATCTGTTTGAAAAATTGATCAATTATATCATAATGAAGTAATTTCAGCAGGCCATGTCTTTCACAGAACAAATAACCCAGGGCTGGATAATTATGATAGCTTCAACTGCCCACATTTGTATAGATATGCTTGCATTGCTTTCATATTCAGCTACTTTGCTGAAAGGTCATATACAGACACTCATCTTGGTAAATTTAACTTTTTAAAATTCTATCCACTTTTAAGAATACGATCATATTGTCGCATACATGCATGTTCCAAAATTGCAATCCCTGGTTTCTGATTTACATTGATTGTATTCTGATCAAGAAAATCACTGAGAATGGTGTCAAGAAATCATCCCACAGATCACTGACATTTACTTACAAAGAATATGAAAGTTGTGTGTTTTGTATACTGGGGATTGAATGGGCACTGTGTGGAATTAGTGCTCTATGGGATTCGCTTAAGTCACCCTATTGTAACATTTATGTACAGCGAGTGATAGTACCCATCAATAGGCAAATACCATAAGGTGGTAGTACAACATTCTTGAAGGAACATAGAAAATGACCAGTACCAGCAGCACCAGATTTTTTTTTTTTTTGGGGGGGGGTACATTGTAGGTGGGAGTAAATCTGACAGTGCAAAAGTCATAAAATAGCACTTAATGGAAATGACATGCGACATTAGTTTAAAAATGGTTCGGTGACTGAAAAGTTTGATTCTTTAAATTTCTCCTTGCTTTCTTGGCCATATCAAGAATGAATGGATACAAACTATGTGTAGGTGAAATATTAGTACTACCAAAGTGCAACTAAAAAGGGGGAAATAATTTAAAATTGATAATCCAGAGTCTCTGGGATGTATGAAATTATTGCAGGAATATTGGAGTACTAATCGTTAGCATATTTTTTTGTCAAAATGAATTCCCAGTAGTGGAATGGGTAACTATTTTTTAACACTTTCTATGTTTTGTTAACATTTCTTATTTCTGTCAAGTAGATTGTATATAATGTATAGGTTTGTATACAGTAGTGTGTAGATTGTAAATCTTATACTGTGATGTTGAGTTTGTCTTTCAGTCATCACCATGCAATGTAAATTGTAGTTGGTGTAAAGGAATAACTCAAGGTATACACTGTTGGAAATCTTTGCAAATTTACATGGCACTGTATTTCACCGATTTGTTGATTTTCTTTACTGTCAAATTTAAAAATTTGTCATTTTTTGTAACCCATAAGTACACTGGGCAAACCTACGTACATGCTACGGCGGTCCGGTAAGTACGTAATCCTGTTTCTAAAATTGAAAACAAAATTGGCGTAAATTGAAACCAGTGTTTGAAAATTTTCAAGACTGGAAAAATATCGAAAGGCATTGTGGGAAAAATGGATGCGACCGTAGCGACTGCGTGTTCACTTTTCATGTTTGTGAGCACCGAAGTACCAGATAAAAATGTTCAATTTTCTCGTTAGGTTCTATAGGTTCAGACCCAATTACGATACATGTTCAAACCAAAACAAAGTAACAGACCCTCTGATGCAAAAACATCCATAGAACCCCTTTGTTTTCTGGAGATATTTGAGATTTAGTTTCATTTACATACATTCTCTATGAGGGACTAATAACGTTAATCTCTCGCGCAATACCAATTTAGATCATATCTTTCGCAGTCTGTGACACGACTACACCGTGGGAAACTTACCGGATTGCCGTACGTACATGCCTTGAGTTCAGAATAACAAGATTATCAGATATGATTTTAGACTTTAAAAATCTGTAGAATTAAGGTAGTTAGCTGGCAGTAAGCACCCAAGCTGCCAGTAGGAAACTGTAAATTCACTAACAGGGTATAACAGAATATCATATTTAAGTTTTACTGTTATCTTTTACTTCAAAATATAATCGTGCCTTTGCTCAGTGTATATTTATGGCGAAAATATCTTGTAATAATTCCTATTTTACATTAAACAAAAAGAAAAAAGTGGTCTGTGAAATTCTGGTATTTGACTGTTATTCATGCAAGCTTACAGTGATTTCTGACAGTGTACTGATTGCTGTTTTCAGAGAGTACCAAGGTGTAGTTTTGATAACTCACTTCATCCTGAAAATGAAATAATGCTCTATTGCTTTTAAGTGATTCAAATGTGCATTTCATGGTTGCTCTCAAAAAGTTAAGATTCTTAATAACTTAAAGGGCATTTTGTGATCCACAACCTTGTCCCCCGACTTACCTCAAAAAGTATAGTATGTGTGTCTAATTTTAGGTGCATATGCGTACTCTGGAAGAAATTGGTAATTTCGTATTTTCTGTCCGTAACGGACAGAATACAACACGGTGACCTATGGGGCACCGTGATACATTTGCTCATGATTTGGTCAGAATAACTCAAATTTTTGGAATACCTTTTCATCATGCAGATCTAGTGAAACTAAACAAAAATGGTGTGGCTGTGATCACAAATGCACCTTTAGGAAACCTTTGGATAGGTGGTACATAATCTACTTGCGGATTCAGTCATATGTGGGAAAAATAGAAATAAACCAGACATAAATTATTGCAACAAAGCATCACAAGGAGCTCTATTAATTATGTGTGATGGATGTTTACCAGAATAACCAGAGGTTCTTCTGAAAAATCACATTTTAGGTGGGTGCCCCATCATGATCCAATTTTCATATGGTTTGTATCCTTCACATATAAGCATAATTCATGAAATATTGATTAAAAAATTTGAGTTAAATCAGGCCAGCCACTGGATAATAAAAGCAAATGTGGTACTAATTGGCCCATAGACAGTGGTAAAAAAAGTTAATAAATGTGGTATACCGCACTTGTGAGCCATTTTGTTCATAAAATCAAAAGGAAACCTTTCGCTGGGCCGACCAAAATTTCACTTGGGTACTGATAAAACTATTAACTTTCTTCTGAACCAAAATGTCTAGTTTAGATGGAGTGAAGTGGGGGCGAGGTTGTCGACGGGGTTTACCCACCTTAAAAAAAATGCTTTGCAGAGTCGTACATATCAATATGGCAAGGTCATTTTGTTAAATTCAATATAAAAATAAAACACTTGATCATTTTAGTATCTTGAATTTATGCCGTGATCATCATCTAAATAATTAAAAGTCATTGATAAATTTATCATGATTAACATCACTAAAAATATATCTATATATTAAAAATTATCAAATTAAATTTTGATTTTAAGGAGTATGTACAACATTTGTCTCCAAGAAAAGGGTGCTAAAAATCATGAAATGCCTTTAATACGAAGCAACATCAGAACTGCTTCAATGTTCTATCAGTGAGGGTGGTTCCGGTAATCCAGGAGCTTTGTATACAGCAGCACGATAATGCCGTTGAGTTGAGAGGCCAACGTGGCAAAATGTAAACAAACAGTGGTAGCCACTGTTTCAGGCAGCCAAAAATGATAGTTTGCAAATTGACTCAAAAATTGTACATTGTTACAATATTGAAATAAAAATAGTTCAATTGAATTGTGACCATTCAAGATATCCACAGTTGAACTTGGTATCAACTGATATTCAGCCAAGGTATCAGGTGAATGATATCTCAGCTGAGGCCAGGCACAGAGATTATAAATAACCCATTGTGTCACTGGAGGAAAAATTTTGCACAGTGTTGATTAGTTGCGAGAGGAGCTCATATTCTTATCACGTTTAGAACAGTGATTGTCTCATTCATCATTTTATCATGAATGAAATGCTATTAAAGTACACCACTTTACCTGGCATCAGGAAGGGCATCCGGTCAATTATCTTTTGCTCTAATAAATCCTCACACAGCAGTATTGCTAAGGGCGAGGTGTATCCGGCCACCCTCGGGACAAAACCGGATTTAAAACTTTGGTTTAACTAACTAAACAACTTTCAGTGCTACTTTTGAGGCACAGCCATCAGATAAGTATGTCTGGGCTCTGTAAAAAATAGACCCTTTAGTTTTCTGTAGTGGATATAACTTGTAATTCCATGTGATATTGTAGAAGAGGAGCAGAACCAGCAAAAACGTCACTGTAATATTATAGAAGAGGAGCAGAACCAGTGAAAACATCGGACAATTTAAGTCGCATCTGATCTGTTCAGATTTTGAAATGTGAAATATTGGCCTCCCACTTCTAGCGCAGGTGTCGGCCTAACCTAGTAGTCTAATACATGTAAAAGTTACACAGTAAATAGATACAGTAAATAGCTCAGGGAGCATAAGTTGTGACAATCGTTCCAGACTAATCGGAGCTATTCATTATTTTGAGTGTTGATCACAATAGCAGTATCAATTTATTCTGTAAACGTTATCAAGAATTAGTCTGCAAACGATTGTCACAACTTATGTTCCAAGAGCAAAATTGGTGGTCCAAATCTCATGCTAACTTATCTCAGATCAAATTTCACCTGTTGGACAACAATGCTTTGTTTTATTTAGTCAACTGTGACATTGGGTATATGATCAGGATGTTGCAGGAAAGAGGAAATTCTGACCTTTCTGAGCAAATCTCAGTTGTTTTATCAGCCAAGGGAGATATTTGTAATAGAGAAATGTCTGCCGTTTTCCCCCATCTCAGAAAGGGAGGCTCCCTGAAATAAATGAATTTTCAGTACATTCCCACAAGTTTGTTTTGCACTCATTTAATAGTTTGCATGTAATTCTGGAAACTTAATTCTGTGTGAAGCTTTTTCTGATTGCTGAAGGTAAATGTTGGCAGCTCTGCCAATTAGGGGATGCTGTAATGGACAAATATTTGTCACGTTATCCATCTGGATACAAATGTGGCTCTGTGGCTCACAAAGAAAAAAAATGGTCAATCCAACTTGGGTCATAGGATGCCCATGTTGAAGACTATCAGTGTCACAAGTTACAGATTAAAAGGTCAAAGGTTATACAAGCTTTAGTGTAACAACTTTGTCAATTTTTCTGCTTATAACCCCAAGTGGGGGAAATGCCATATTTTTCACTCTATCATTCTGAAATTTCAGCTTCCAAATCCATTTCTTTCCCAAGATACAGACAAAAATAGTGTTTTAATGGTTAACCATCAATATTAGCACAATAGTGAATAGAGTATTAGGATGTACATTATTGCTTCTACTATAAAAACCACAAGATTTGAGGGCTCAAATTTCAGGACGACAATGAGAAAAATACGGCCTTTTTCTGATGTCAAAATCGATACTACTTGCGGGTAAATCAGGGGGTCCCAAAGACGATCAGAACACACACCTTTAACTAAGCTCAAATTGAAGTCCTTCATATAGAAGATCACAACTTTGTTATAAAATTCCAGTTTGAGAATTTTTGTTATACACGGTATCTTCTGGCACTGTTAAACATACTGTGCATAAATGTTTACTGCATGAAAACAAAAATCTGATTCATCTTAACTTTGGAATTAAGCATTTTAGGCAACTATATTTAGTTTTAGATTACTATTATTTTACCCAAAAAAAAATTATATTTCAAAATCTCTGAGTCGGCCTTTAAGGAATGACAACAAACCTAGAAAGGATAGTCACAGATCAGGTTCCAAGGTCACATTAAGTGATTAAAGAAAAATCTACAAATTGCTAATTTCTGAATTAAATGGTGAATTAAAGGTGCAATGAGAGATTTCACATATCAGGTGTCCCTAAAAAAATTGAAAGTACTAATTTTTGCCTTGATGTAAAGCTTTCCATTTAAAAATAACCCCATCTGAAAGGATTAAGCTGAGAAATGTTTCTTTCGTACAAAAATTTTAAAATTTCTAATTTCGTATAGGAGCAAATACGAAATTCAGCCTATGTTTTACATTGAAATATAAGCAAATCAGAATCGCCCTTTTCTCTCTTATAAGGCATTTCTGTAGCCAAATACAAGGTAAGAAATCTATTGAGTGTCTATAGTCTATATGAAATACTATTATGGCACAATATTTGGGTGCCTTAAAAATCTCTCGTTGCACCTTTAATGGTGTAAGGTGGATTGAATTGCTCTCTCCAAAAATGAGGCATGATAAAGGTGCCCTGTACAAGAATGACCTGGAAGCCAGTCCAGTCATCAAGCAAACAATAAAGTTCAAAATTGTTGAATGGTCAATGCTCAATGCCAACAATTTGAAGGTTATTTCAAGGTTTTCAAGAGTGATCGGTCAAAATTGTAAACATGATTTTATGGTTATGAACACTGGGCTGCTATACAATTGTAGTCAGCCAAGAGAATAAACAAGCTTTATTTGGTGTACCTCTTAAAAATTATCACTGGTACTTTAAAATGAATTTAAATTAGGCTTTATTGCAGCATTTAAGATTGCTCCAAGGGTGTTTTGTTTTAGTAACTATTGTGAAATAAGTGCTAGTTTTGAGCCACTTCGTGCAATTTAACACATTTCAGGTGAATTTGCTTTTATAATTGGTCAAACCTTAGGTGCTTTTGTTTGTATAAATCATAGAGCTATCTTGTAGCTATGACATAACTTATTTCTGTCATATATTGTAGTAAATAAGTATAGGGCAATATTATGTAGCTGTTGAAGTGTGGAGTTCCATTCATAGTTGCCATCACTGCAAGTAAATGATATCGACAGTGAGTAGTTAAATCTAAATTCCACCAATGGGCATTAGACTTGGTGTATAGTGCTGAAATTCAGCCACAGTAAAGGGGAATGTGAAATGCCTTTAGTTTTATAATGCAAGGACATATTACATGTAGAAAATGTATTTCCAAAATGTAATATGGGAAGAAAATTACAATCAATACACTATGGGGGGGGTCAAACTCAGGCCCCATTGTTGAAATTATTACATCATCAGAAGTACATTGTTACAAATCATGTTTTGCTGCTTTAGTTAAATATTTATCTTCTGTGCTGGTCACTGGAAAAGAGAGAGAAATTTGAATTATAGATCAGTGTCAAGAATTCCTGGGTTTGGATACACCAATAATGGACCATGAATATATGGAGTAAAACAAATTCGTTTTTGGTTTTGCTTTTGGGTGTTGTCTCCACTCTTACTGGCTATGCATCTGTAGAGATATTATCTAATGCCTTTGAATAAAAAAAAAAAATGCGGTATTTTATATAGCGCTTTTACATAAGATCAAAGCGCTTTACATTTATTTTGCTGCAACTAGGAAATCATTACAGAACCATTTTAGTTTCATCCAGACGGCCGCCTGTTAGGCGCTCAAACATATCCACTAGATCGTGATATTCCCCTAACAGCTCCCCAGATTTCGCTTGGGTGGACGAGGCAATTGAGATTAAGTATCTTGCCCAGGTACACAAACTCGTTGACCGCAGTGGGGCTTGAACTCAAGATTTTAACGGTCTAATGATCACGAGTCCTTCGCTTTTCCACTAGACCACACATGCTCTCTATGCCTGACTTTTTAAAATGTTTTTGTATAATTTAACAAATGTAGATGTCTAAGATGTGACAAGTGTATGAGTGCTATTGAAAACACACTGTCAGGTCACTCTGAGATTGATTATTTTATAGTTAGGTCTCATGTCCCCAAATCAAAATTCAAGAATTCCCATAGAAAAACTGGTGGCTTTGTCCCCCATCAAATGTGTCTCAATGAAATGACTGCTACTAAACCATTGTTTTCTTGAAAGAGAGTAAATGAAATTTGTTAAATTTCCATCATGCTTTTTTTGTGGGCTGCCAGCATGTAGCTGGCAGGACCACTTAGCAATCCATTGTGCGTGTGTATGTATGTGCGCGTTACTAAAATGTTTTAAATTCACCTCAATTGAGCAGTTGAAGTTCATTTGGGAACCAAACTCGTGTCATAGGTGCAACATGGGATCCCTCATATGTTGATGAGGTCAAAGGTCATGTGAGGTCAAGTTGAAATAGGCTGGCAGCCCATAGCTTCTTTGAATATAGCGAGCACGCAAGCTGAGAATTGCGAAATTCTAGTTGATGGCTGTGAATCTAAATTGTGAGGAACTACTCCCAGAGAACTACTGCCTGACTTTTTAAATTCATTGGTCGAAATTTAATGTACATTGCCATTGACACATTACTTTCCAATACAAGGGTATTGCTGAATGACATTAAAGGTCCATGGCCTGATTGCAAATAGCCTCGTCCCCAGAACCGGTCAATATTTTGGTGTCTAAAGAAAGCTACTATTTTTCTCATTTACCCTGTGAAATCTTAGGGCCAAAAGGTGTTTGGTTTGGATGTTATGAATGAAAATATGCCCCATTTTGGTCGACCAATATTAATCTTACACAGTACTCTATAGGCTTTAAAAATCACGTTTTTAGCTCTCACATGAAACGGATTGAAATATTGGCGCTAAACTTTAGAGATGGGGTTTTGGGGTCATGGTCATTCAATCAAGATGAAAACTTTATATAATTAAATCGAGCCATCCACCTTTAATGACAATCTGTTGATTGAGTTGGACAATGTGGGAGGTTTTGCATTTTGAAGAGTTTCATTAAAATTTGTTTTGGAAACAAATCACATTAGTACTACTACAGCATAACTGCTATGCTTTTAAACCAAACTTCTTAACAAAGATGTTGGTAAATATTGTGCAAAGGCTGAAAATGTTTCCTTTAAACCATGCACATTAACTACATGTATAGTAAATATTGGTAATAGTAAAATGTGGTACATTTTTACACACACACACAAACGTGTATGGCTTATGGGGAAAAATGACCTAATCACATTTTTATGTAGTTGTATATACATTACAAAATAAAATCCTTCTTTATTGGGAGACTGGCAAATTTCAATCATTGCATAAATGTATGAAGTAATCTTGAAGGTCTAATAAAATGTACTCTGGAAAAGAAAATTGTTTTGAAAATATGTCATTTTATTTGACTAAAATATATTCTTAAATATACAAAGATGTATGCCTGACCTCTTTGCAGTCAATATGAGCTAATAAAATCTCAATTCCCATGGTGCAGTTTAATAGCCTTCATTCACCAGTGTATTGAGCAAATACACACACTTTGGATTTTTAGTATGATTTATGATAACCAGAACATAAATGGTCAGCTGTTGTTAATGTGTGCCCATCCAAGGTTACTGAACTGAGCCCTTAGTAGATGAGCATGCCTTACCTCATAGTGAGTGGTTTATTTGGTTAACACTTCCCCTTTCATTCTTGATTTTCCTTGTCATTGTAATAACATCACCAAAAATAAAACTTTTCCAATTCTTTTTAAAGCTTGAGATGAACAACCCTAATATTGTGCAAGAGTTGATTACTTTTCAATATCTGTCTTTGTCTTTTGCATTACAAAAAGTGGAATCCGAGTGTGAGTGAAAATACCCCAGCAGATGCACCGGCATATGCTTCTGCATATATTTGGACAGAACTCTGAAAGATGCACATGTCACCAACTGACAAAAGCAAAATAGACTATCACATACAGACCAATCATTAAACCCGGGGGGGTGGGGGATGGGGATAACGGAGCAGCCGAGCTTTGAAAAATGGTCTAGTTTTCGAGTTACCCCTCCCCTCGGTACAACAAAACACAACCACCTTTATTTGAAGGATAAATGTATGAGATTTAAGAAAATGGTGGTTGTAGTTGAAATATTTGGTGGCAGGGATGATTTCTAGGCTGAAAATGCATTTTGGGCTGCAAATTAAGCGAAATTATTTTTTAAAATTTTTTTAAAGTAAAATATTACAATCTTATTTTTATGGTATCCTTTTTGTTATTGATATAGGTTTTAT
>JAMKCH010013564.1:0-21562 GCA_023653785.1 Ophioderma brevispina | reverse complement strand
TCGATGAAAACTAGGGGGCGCAATTTAGTTTACAACATCGTGAAAAAAACCGCTGATAGTGGCTTAACCTAAACAATATTGTATTTGATTTTGTTTGTTTGTATAGGTTTTTAAGGTACTATAATGCCCTAATTTATGGGTTGTATGGTGTATTCTGATGACATGAAAAATGATAAGAATGCCTGACGGGTCATTATTGCAAAATAATGGCAGTAAACTGACCCATCAGAAAGCTGCATTTTCAAATAAAGGGGTTAGTAGAGGTATTAGAACCATTCCCCACCAATCGACTTCTTATTCACGCTAAACCCGTGACGCGCAATCTTCACATTTGTTTCGCCAAAATGACATAATGATTGAATAATTATATGGAAGACTACGAAAGATTTTTTAACGTGTGTGGCGCACGCGGAAGGAAAGTATTACCTGGGTTAGTATTTTATGCCGTATCCACAGTCATTGGTAATGGGCTTGTGGTGGTGTCATGTGATTTGTTCAACTAGTAATGCTGATCGGGGCCGCGTGTATCCATGATACGGACTCTCCTAACATGGCCCGCTATTTGAGCTGGTGGCGGATTTGACATCAGAGGGGTTTCCACCCCACACTTATTTCGACACTAACTGCGATGGGTACTTACAGTTGTGTACGTCTCTGTACATGGGACCGCCGGCTTAACGTCCCCTCCGAAGGACTTATTGGCTTTCATGATCCTTTGCCCAAATCCAAGTTAACACATTATAGAGCGGTACATTCTTTATTTAAAATCAATATCTGGTATACAGATCAAATCCAGAATGAAGCTAACCCGAATAAATCACCCCCCGCCATTGCCACGTCCCCCCACTGGTATTCGAACCACTTGAATTGTGATGGTAAATTTGCGCCAGAGGCAAGCACCCAACCGCTAGGCCACATTCTCCCACCGGGTTTTTTTAAAGTAACTCCTTCCCTTTGTCTTTGTGTGCGGTGAGCACTTTTTTATTTTTAGTTTAACTTTTCGTGTTATGCTTTGTCCCATGATTTGTGTTTGTCCCTGCTACCAAAACAATTAAACCTGTCATAACATATTACTGTAAGTCTGTAAACTATATGTTCATAAAAATGTACCAAATTGAAAAAAAGGCATAAAAAATCTAAAATGATCATGGGGGTCTGTAGAAAATGTTACTACTGCAAAACTCAATCCAAGAAATTTATCATATATCTGATCCAAAGAGAGTGGCAATTTCTTAATGATGAGTTGCAACAGCTTGAATGACGTTGAACTTTGACAAATACCAAACTGGTATTCAACACCTATCGCGTTAGAAACTATGAGTAAAGATCTGAAACAAAATGATGATAATTCTCCAAAGGTTGCCAACATTGATTTACTTATTTTCCTCCGATCAACTCATCGCCGATATACAAATGAATGCGCGTTCACTTTATTCAATTTAAAAAAACAGTTAGACGTTTGAACAAAAATTTTGAAAAATTAATGCAGTGCCTAAAACTATTGATCACAAATATTTACGTTAGTGACACTACCGGAAACTCATTGAAAGATAACCTCTTGCTTATGTTTCAAACGATAACCAATTATAAAAACTTTGAATATGTAAACAGAGTTGATCGAAATTCCGGCGGAAGTTGTCTTTTCATAAAAATGAATGTGAAATATAAGTTAATTAAAGGACCTATTAAAGCAATTCCAACTATGAATGTAGTTTTCATTGGATCGACAAACAACAATAATCGAAACATCTTGATTGGTGTAATCTACAGGTCAGCGGCACACAGCATTTGATGTTCCAACACTGACCTAACCAATTTTTACAAAATTTAAGCAGAGCAAATAAAGTTTGTTTAGCTAATTGGTGACTATAATATTGATCTTTGAAAGACGAAACCAACAGATCCATAGGAGATTCCTTGACTTAATCATTCAATCATATGATTCCGTCTATCATTAAACCAACACGTATAACTGAAACTCTTTCGGCACAATCATGGATAACATTTGACCAATTCAAATGACATTTTTATGCAAATCCATTATAGCTCCTGACAGACATACTGATCATTTTCCGACTGTGTTTCTTTAAAAAACTCAACATTTGTGAACAAAACTGGAGACAACGAATACTTTACGTACAAGGCAGAATTCAGAGTGAGGGACAATATAAAGTAAGTTTAAAAATAGACTATTTGTGTAAATTGTGCATTAAATGTTTGATTTATTGAGCGGAACACGGGACTATACTAAATTTTAAATTAAACTCAATGACCTATTTACAATGAATGCATTCCACGAAAGGTGTAAAATAAAATAAAAAACACTCCTCAAATCACCTTGGATAACTAAAGGTTACTAAAAAGTATTAATACTCAAAAATAAAGTTATAAACATATCTTTTGTGTCCCAGGCAGAAGAAAATTCGTTAATTATAAAACATACAGAAATAACCTAAATAACCTAATTCGAATGCAAACGAGAGTATTACCATAAAAGATTTGAAAGCACCAAGACTGATATCAGGAAAACCGGCAAACACTAAATGGCATTAATTGGACGTACTAAGTCGGTTAGTCCAACAATACTTGGTAATACTGAAAGGTAATGTTGTAAATGAGCCGGAAACCATCTCAAACTTGTTCAACACTTCTTGATTGACATTGGGCCAAAACTTGCTTCAACAATTCAACACTCAGGAAAGAATTACTACGAATATCGTCATAATCCCTTACAAAAATGCATATTCAGGAAACCTAATTGTTACTGGATGAAATACTTAAAAAGAATTAGCAACTTTAATCCAAACAAAAGATCCTGGGCATGATGGCATTGGGAATTTTTTATAAAAAAGATTGCCCCTGTGATATCATCAACCTTTAGCTGCTTCAATTTTTAATCTCTCTTTATCAACTGGAACTGTGCCTGACAACTAAAATTGAAAAAAAAAAGGTGGTTCCGATTTTCAAAAGACAATGCTGAGGTGATTTTAAATTCTCGTCCCGTATCTGTAAGGGCCTTGCTTTTCTAAAATATTAGAGAGACTCGTTTTTTCAAAAAGAGTGTATGGCATTATTAATAATAACAATATATTAATAAAAACAATTTGGGTTTAGACCAAACCATTCGACTTACATGGCCATGATAGATTTAGTTGATAAAATTGCTAATGCTGTCGAAAAAAAGTGAAACCACACTCGGTATCTTCCTAGACCTAATCACAGGCATATTTGATACAATAAATCACGATATCTTACTGTACAACTAGAACATTATGATGCAAGAGGTATTGCAGCTTGAGTGGTTTTTCAAAAGCTATCTCCACCACCGTAAAACCATTTGTTCGTTATTCAAATTTCCATTCGAACATAAGACCTAAACTTTGGGGAGTTCCTCAGGATCTTTTTTAGGACCATTGCTATTCATAGTGTACATAAATATCTGGGGGTAAAATACCATTCCATCCCTTGAACTTTATTCTTTTTGCAGATGATACTACACTCTTGTTTTCTCATTCCGATATAAGGCTCTCAAAATGACACAATAAACAAAGAACTGTATAAGTTTGTAACGGGTTCCAGCCATAAACTGTCAGTCAATGCCAGCAAAACATTATTATGGTTCTCGGAACGCAAAACAATACTAAGAAATTTATGGTAAAAATCAAGATGCTGAAGCTATAAATGGAACTTAAAACCAGGAAATGCGATTGGTAATGTTAAAACTAAAACTTGATGTCATTCCTTGATGTGTTCTTTAAAAAGATTGATTTTCAACTAATTTCTGGAGTCATCATATACGAAAATTTAACAACTTGGAAAAATCACATTGATGCAATTTCTAAAATAATTTAATGAATATGGTATTTTGACTAAGCTGAAGCATTAATTTGTTCCTGAAAAGATATTATTTTTCATTGTATTGTACTTTTATATTGCCTTAATGTCAATTATGGTATACTAATCTAATCTGGGGTAATTCTGCTTGTTTTGAGGAGTGGGGACCGTGAGGTGTGGGGGGGTAGTAGTGGGGAACGGTGGGGATGCTTGTGGGGGTACGAGGGGGGTGGTAAACAAAAACACACGTTGGGGCCATCAGAACGTAACTAAACAATTAGTCAGACGTCATACAGCACCTCTGTTTTTCGAAACTTAATGTTCTTAATGTATATGACACATTTAAACTAACCTTTGGGTTTCATTATAACACCAAACATAAACCAACATTCCGAATGCTTCATTCTCAAATTATTTTAATTTTACCAGACATCCTCAGAAACACAACTACCTAACAAGACTGCCAGATGATCATGTCATAAACTAGAGAGACACATTTTCAAATTAGATGCTATAAAATTGTGGACTACACTTTTTGGGAATTCCTTGACATGAAAACCCCATAAAACAGTCTAATACAAAAACATTTTTAAAAACAATTGAAATTCAAATTTATGGAACAGTTAAAATGTCCTAATCGGGGCATTGTCTGTGTGTTGTGTGCTGTGACTCTGTCTTTATTTCGATGTTAATGTTTTGTTTTATTGTCATGGAACTTACATTTAGGCTCAGGGCCTGATCGCCTCAAGTCAGTTTGGCCTTTTGATCATGTCCTCAATATCATTGTGTGCATTGTATTTGTATGTATGATATTGAAATAAAGATGATTGATGATTTGGGTTTAATACGAGGGTTAAGGTCACTATGTCCCCCTAAAGTGATAAATTTGGTTTATTTGTTACAATATGTTAAACTACAAAACTTGGGTAATTCTTTTTCACGACGCCCACAGCCCCGTAGGTGTTCATTACTACAAAGAACATAACAAAAAAAAAAATTAAGATGTGAAATAACATGAGCAATCCTCAGAAGTAGAGAAAGTAAAGGACCATGCGCCGGATAAGGAATGGGAGGACGCCCTCTGTCGTTTTCATGAGAGCAGATGAACTTGAAACATTTTTCGAAATTTTAAAGGGAAATGTTCAAAGTTTAACTTTGCCGGTTTTCAAAACCCCACTTTACACAACATTCCCTAAAAGACGGTTTATTTAAAAGTTATCATACAGGCTTCAATGGGTAATTGAAATTTCCAAATATGGGAAACCTCCCCCCCCCCAAAGAAACCACGATGCCGCTTGTAAGGATGTGCGCTGTATTATATTTAGCAACATATTATGAGTGGCATTCTGGTTTGGGGGGGGGGAGGGACCGACCTCATTTTTGCATTGTTGTTTTCTGGGGGGGCACGGTATGAACACTAATGGAATTGCCATAAAAAACACAACTTTTAATACATACCATACCACAATCACTATGTGGTAAGGCATGCCTAATCTATCAAGGCTCCGTTCTTCGAGCTTGGGTGGGTACCATTTTAACCACAGCTGACCATGCATATCCTGGGTATAATAAAATCTACTTAAAATACAGGTGATGATTTGTTCAATACAATGGTGAATGAAATGAAAGCTATTGAACTGTGCCCATGGGAATTGTGATTTATGAGCTCATAGTGCTAGCTAGCTTGCTTATGATATAAAATGCTAGGTCATGGGACCATTGTGTTGTATTCCAGAGTCTGCTTTGTTTGTTGAAGACAGTGTATTAATCCAATCTCAGTAGCAAAAGCTAATGTATTTGGGTATTGTATTAAGGGCTGCCTGCGTGTAGCCTCTTTGTAGCTTATAAATGACAAAAGGATGTATCGCGTCACTACAGACCCAAAAAAGGGCAGCTATACACATCTTCGTTTCTCATTAAGTAAAATGGTCATTGGATGGAAGGAATACTCTAAGCTTTGCTGTGTACAGAGAGGCATGGCCCCTGAAGTCCTCGGAACTTTCTTCATTTTTTCTTGATACAAGTGTATTTTGGGGATAAAAAACACATGCGTACATGTTAAGTTGTTGTAAAACACCAACTCAAACTTGATGGTGAAAATAACTATTATGATTATAGAGGGCACCCTTCTCTCCTAGCCGTGTCGATTGTCCTTTCACCGATTGCCGTAAATCTGACAGACCTATATCGGTTTACTCACTGAAGTATCACTCTTTGTCCAGGGAATAGGTATTCGTTCGCAATGTATCTGTCGTGCTTTGAGATATTGGACACGCAAAGCTATCGAATACGTATTCGCTGGTTTGGAAATCCGTTTTATACAAATGGGTGTTATTCGACTGCGGCTATTGGTAGGAGATGTAATTTCACTATTTATTTTTGGGTACAATTAAAGAGTACATTAAAATGCCAACCATTATCAACTATCACTCAATTTGGACCAAAATCAGATTCGACATTATGTCGTGACCACAGACGATATGTTCGCTGCAGTTCTAGACTTTTTGATATATTAAGTCTCTCATCATTCGGAGGGGATTTGTTTTTGAAACTTCCATGAGCACAAAAGAACCGCTATTGTTTACGAGCGGAGATAAAACCACAATAGGAAAAGTACGAAGACAGAGGAAACCTTCCAGGACTATCGTGTTGTGTCAATCGCGCGTAAAACAAAACCTGTCCACACCCAATCACAAATACTTGCTTTTGATTATTTTTATAATATACGAGCGAACATTGATGACTAAGATGCGAGCTTGCTAACGTCGTTACCATGGCAGCCAATTACGAAGAGTTTTATACGCCTATCTATCCTATTCTAGATAGAGCTCTACATGTATAACGTAACCACACATAAAAACACACTTGTAAACAGGCGTTAAGGTCATTAATTCAGCAATTCGCGTCAACCAGCGACCATTCTTGACAGGCAACACGATGTGTTATGGCATTAGCATAAGCTGCTAAAGAGAACGCGTGGCTCTTCAATCAGCTATTAAAAAATCACGCGAATACGATCTTCACGCTTTCCGCAACGTCTCTGGCGTTGTAACCGCCCTGCGTCATGCTGCTCGTGCATTGTTGATGTAAAACAATAACAGACAGCATTCAAGTTCCAATAAAAAAAAAAAAAAAAAAAATTTTATCTTTGACTTTTCTGATTTGAGCATTCACAAAGTAGTGGAGAATGGTTGTTTGCATTGGACATTTAATATCATGTTCATCTGATTTTGATAAGTTTGGCAGCATATTTATGACATGTATAAGATTTTAGAAGATTGAGGCTGTAAAACAAATAGTATCTGGTGATCTTCACTACTAGTACTAGTATTGCAAGTTAGGGAGATAGATGTGGTTGTAGTTTGTTGAATGTCAGAGTCCAATGGGGTGGTTCAATTGAGTCCGAGTCCAGCAGCTCTGAGTCTGCGGCGAATCAGAGTCCAGTTGATGGGGCACTGAGGTTCGAGTCCATGGGACCCGAGTGACGAGTCCACCGAGCATGAGTCCAAGTCTGAGTGACTCGGATCGCCAATTCTGCTTTCTACATCTACATCGTTAGCAGGGCATTCCGCCCGCATCAATCTGCAACCGATTGCATAAAAATCGTGTCATACAGGATTAGAAGAAAAAGAAACACGAGACGGAAAATGTTCAGACAAACCAGATGTCATGTTGGACTATACTGTCTGCACGATGCAAATTTGATGCCATTACAGCATGATTGTTGGAAATCAATCTATCGCATACGTGCGTGTGCACGTCAGTCCGTAATGGAAATCGCGCGTTATTAGGGGACACTTGTATGCAATAGAGGGGGGAACCGCGAGAGCGTCTGGTCTATCCGCACTCCCTATATTTTCGATCTCAAGTTTGAGGGTGTGACGTCACTGTGCGCGTTAAGTTTGCACCCTAGAACCGCACGCGCTGACCTTCATGCAACATGCACGTGAATATAAGGCAGCACAATCGAAATGCTAAAGCGACTGCAGAGTCACGTTATACGTATAACGTCACCCTCAATGACTCGAGGCCGAAAACCAGAGTATACGCTGGGGGCTGTGCAGTGGACAGTAACACCCGGCCGTAGCCAGGAATTTTATGCGGGGGGGGTGCGGATTTGCCAAAAAGAGGGACTTTGCGATACAAAAAAAATTTTCGGCTCGCTGAGTCGCCGGTTCCTGTTTGACCCAAAATTTTTCACCGTGTTCCATTCTGAAGCTTAGTCATTAATTAAAATGCACAAACAACCATTAACACAAACTTTTAATTGGACGACACGGACCTTCAACATGGCAAAGCGGACTTCAACATCATAAAGCGGACCTTGTCAATTTTGGGGGGGGGGAGATGCGTCGCACCCCCGCACCCCCCTGGTACGGCCTGAGTACACGATACTTATCTTTATGTATGGTAATACGACAGCCAGCACGGGCCACATGATCCGACTCATGTAGTAGCCCAGTAAGTGAAGTGTGAGCATATAGGACATGTATCATGGGTATCGGGTTTATACTTTGAACTAGTAGTAGCCTATGTTACATCACGACAATACACAATACGTGTCATCAAAATATAGTGCATCATGCGGCGGCACGCCTGACCAGCCTTTGCTTCAAATACAAAAATCGCAAATCCGGCTCGGGCTCGGTAATGGGTGACGAGCTAAATATACCTAGTCCATCTCTGGAACAAAAAATCCACTACGCTACTTTTACTCTCCCATGCAAACAAAACTACTTGTGGTCTGCTGACGGAGAGATGAAGGCAACGGCAAATTGAAACTAAAAGCCTAAAATATTCAAATTTCAAAATTTGTTTTCTCAAAATTTCTCATCAAACATCTTTTGTGGTGCGAAAAAGTGATCAAATACCGTTTCTTTTATAGGATTGCGAAAAGTATAGAGGTCGTTTGGTAGATTAAATGTTAATTGATAGGGCCAAGTGAGTCGATTTAAGCGGATATGTCGCCATTGGAGAAACGTATATTCGCAACTGTAAATCCCACTTCAGTAACGAACATTAATGGACCTTCGCCGCCCCCCCGGCATGATGTAAATTGTGTGAAGGGGGGAGAACAAAAAGTTGGAAGAATGCCCCCAAACTGTCAGTTATTCTTAACAGAAACAGTCCACTTTGAAAACAAACACACTGTGGTGTATGCAATGCCTTCAGACTCGCGACCGTGTTTTGCTAGGTATTTGTTAGGTAATTCTGCGGAAATTCAGAATGTAATCTCGTCTCATGTAGTTTATTTAGTTAGAGCTTTAGATGGCGATACGATGTGACAAACATATATCACATTGATGTATTGCAAGCCTGTAGTAAGGGAAATATCCACTTTCATAGATAATTAAACAAGCGTGATCCTCATCCAATACTTAAGAAAATAAGACGAAGCCATTAAACTTCAATCTATATTAACAAGTTTCAAGTAATCCGTCGACTTCCGGTGTATCAACGCGATACGGAGTACACGGACGATGTGATAGGCGAGCGGCTAAAACAATTTTATGCGCAGTATCCCTTGCCGACTTGAGCCATGGCGCACGAGAGACCAAGTGACAGGGTGCGAACAGATGTCAGATAATCACACAACCACATAAAAGATAAACATGGACACATAAATAATGGTGATGATAGTTTTGTGACGATTCCCAATTCAGTATTGAAATCAATTTTATATATTTATTACAAATGACGTATTACAGGAATACTTACTTACAATATCCGAGGAAAAAAAATCAGCTAATTTTCCGAAAATTGAAAGATACGTTATGGAAGACAGCAATTTGGAGTAACATTTGCACTTTTTGGGTACGGGGTTAAAACCGTGAGTGTTCGCAAACAAAATGGAGAAGAAAATGGGTTTGTTAAATTAAAGTCGGACATACGATCCAGAGATATGGTCGATTAAAAAATAGTTGCTCAAAATGTGCAATCTCAGATACTTTTATGTGTAAAAAAATAAAAATCAAAGTGGTGATAATTCAAGAGATGCATCAATTTGACGGTTTGCCGTACAGTGTTGTTCATTTCATTTAGAGGATTTGCTCTTTTTAAAAGCCAAGGTTAAAAATTGGTTCATGGTTGTATGGCTTCAAAAGTATCTTCCGTTCGTCCTTTAATATGTCAAGCCACAGCGGCTCAGAAGACCTCCCAAGTACCTTTTCACCTAAAAAATTTCGTTTTTCTTGCCACCCGGAAACCTCTCCTAGCAATAAACACATAATCATAGTTCCGCAATACGTCTTTGTGTTATCGAGATCTGCGCTTGTAGTCTAATGGGCTCAATTGCAACGGATAGTATATGAACTATCAAGAAATGGTTCTCGATTGTTATGCGCACCTTCTTACAACAGCTTTTTCAATATTTCTTCCTCCAATCTGAGAATCTCTTGAAACCAGCCAGAAAGATAGTATCAACTGTATGGCATTTAGAGCATATGAGCGAACAGGAATTGGGCGTAACGTCCGCCAGTAGCATGATTAACACAACGGTGGGTAATATGAGACTAGCAGAGACTACTTACGTCACCTGCCGGTATCAGCATATTCTTTTTTGACGATTTCGATTCGTACTTTCGTAATACGTTCGCCACATGATTCCCTACCTTGACAGTTAAATTTCTAGTAATTACACATTTCAATCAATCAAGCTTTTACTTAATCGTATCAACTTGTTTTGGGCATTTTTGGTACAAAACTCGATGGACTAACCGCGGGCCATTAACTCTGAATCTGACTGAGTCTAAGCAATGGTGCATGAATAATACCGTCCGTGTCTAGGCATATCGCCTTGTGCATGTTTGTTGCTTTTAGACTTGAATGAACAAGGTCTTGAATGGCAAATTCAGGTGCATTAAATTAATATTTGATTTGTATACGCAGTTCATGACCTTGTACTCTGAAGCGATCTCTATGGCACTCGTCCCGTATCAAATCATCGGCGAGTTTTTCATGCGCTGTATATCGAGTTTACCCCGCTATCCGTCCGAGTTCTACAGCGCTGCCTAGCCAGTTTGAACTCTATGGGCCGAGTTTCATAAATCATTCCAGAATAAATCAATGTTCCCCAGAATAAATCATGCCGAGTTTTAAAAAACTGGACATGTTTTTTCAATCATGTGCAAACTGGACATATTTTTTTTAAAAAAAATAAAAAAAATAAAAAAAATAAAAAATTTTTCTCAAAATGAGCAAACGCGACATGATTTTTTCGTCAACATGAGCAAACTCGACATGATTTTTTCTCAACAGGAGCAGACACGCGACATGATTTTTTCTCAACAGAGCAAAATCGACATGATTTTTTTTAACACACACACCAAAAAATCATGTCGAGTTTTCCTCTGTGAGAAAAAAAATCAGGTCGAGATTTTGAAATGGACATGATTTATGTCAAAACTACATATAGAGAGCAAAACTCGATGAGAGAGGGCAAACTGGACAAATATAGCGCTGTAAACTCGACATATAACGCGCTGCACACTCGACATATGCGAGGAAAACTCGATATCACAGCGTGAAACTCGACATGCGCGGGAAAACTCGCCATGATTTGATACGTGGAGCGTAAAACTGGACAGATTTATGTCAACTTCACCATATAGAGAGCACAACTCGATGTATAGAGGGCAAACTGGACTCCGCTGTAACTCGACATATAACGCGCTGCACACTCGACATATGGCGAGGAAAACTCGATACACAGCGCGTGAAACTTCGACATGTCGCGGGAAAACTCGCCATGATTTGATACGTGGAGTGCATACTTATGCTGTTTTGTGTACACTGACCGGAAGTTACCTTCACGGCGACGAACACAGAAATAGTCAACACGCATTTCCACTGTAGATAATATGGTTTTGCGCGCAAAGGATTATGGGGCTGGGTTCAGCGACGCTGCTGTGGGCTCAAAATATCCAATAGAATTAATTTGTATCTGTATATTTATAACATCAACTGAGCTATCACCACGCCACACAGCCTCACTTGTTAACACCTTGCAATTGAGGCATTTATACCTTCTAGTAACTACTCATCTGAAAATGATATTCTCTTGGCCATTTAGGTTAATACACATTAACACTTAAGTGGAACCGGGGGGGGGGGGGTCCTAGGGACCCACAAACGACATATTTTTCCGTGTTTTATGAATAACGATATACTTTTCTCCGACTCATATTTTTTGTATTTGGTCTAACTTTTGGATACGCACTTTTCATGAAAAAAAATTAAAATCATCACCCCGTTAATTATAAATTAGTGCGGGTCCCTAGAACCCCCACCCCTGGTCCACCAACGGTAGTGTCAGTAAAAATAGTCATAACTGTAAGCAATTTAATTATGAATATTTTTCCTGTTTACACATTTACATATTCACGTTATTAACCAACAAATCTTAATATAAAAGTCAGTTAACCCTTTATATGCTGATAGCGATCACTTTGTTTTCGTCCCCACTGTACAACCAATGGAAAGTTACACGGCAAACAATGTCACCCACCAAAAATATGACAATTAACATATTTTGTGGAATGAGGCTGTTTTAATTTGTGTTTCCCTTTTTTCCGAAATTGAAGAATAATGTTTTGCCCCTATTTTTGGTTTCTTGTGAATTCTACATTTATTGCTTTATTTGTTATTGTCTCTAATGGCCCTGCATGTGTGGGTATAATTTGTCGTGCAAAAATTCTTTTGGGGAAAGTTGTCACCATTCCATGGGGGGTCATGTACCCCCCCTGTCCACCATTGAACGGGTAGGAAGAGGGGGGGGGACACGAAAATTTTTGGCTCGAAAAAAGTTGAATTCCTCCATCCCCCCCTGCATAATAATGACCCTCCCTTAGAGCATTCATCAGGATAAGAATGGAAGTTAACACCATGATTCCTAATATTGTCACTGACGGGATGAGTATGAAACAATGCGGTTGTAGATGAAAATATGCTGCTTGACTTTCATTGTGACACTTTAAAGTGGTAGAAAGTATTTAACGAGACTCCTGTTCCCCACCCCCCCCCCCCCCCCCC
The DNA here is from genome assembly GCA_023653785.1 of Ophioderma brevispina. Taxonomy (NCBI): domain Eukaryota; kingdom Metazoa; phylum Echinodermata; class Ophiuroidea; order Amphilepidida; family Ophiodermatidae; genus Ophioderma; species Ophioderma brevispina. Next base: position 8,698 of record JAMKCH010013564.1, on the reverse strand, counting down.
TGATCATGCTATTTCCCCATTAACAGCTTCATGTTACCACCCTCTTCGTAGATTAAAAATTCACGTTCCCCCCTCCTCTTACAAACAATTTTCGGGTCCCCCCTCAAATCCACATTTCCCCCCGGCGTAAATAATATTGACCCCTCCCTAAGAGTTCCAGACGAGTTGAACGTTGCCTCTTCGAAAAACTTTTCAATCGATAAACACAGGGTGTTTCAAAACAAAGAGGCACACTCCACCCGTATCTTTAAGCGGCTCATGAAAACCTATTTATACGCTTATACACCTGATAATACATTTTACACTGATTTTAAAATTTGGTAATTTGGATTTGTTACTAAATTTATTATGCTGTAATTCATGTTTATTACTAGTATTGATTTTGTTTAAAAATATTAACTGAAGGCGGCCCGTTCTCTGTGGAGGGCGCTGTAATATGCAATTATTATTATTATTCACAATAGAGCATAAAGGTTGTAAACATATATGCACTACCCACACAAATTCTATGGAAAAACTGAGAAATTTGAGCACGTTATTTCGCATTTTAACAATTCTCACAGGGAAATACAACATTACCATGCGCCAAAGTACAGGCTGAAATCACCATATGATCAAACAATCGTGACCAGAAAGCTGTTTAAGTTACGAATTACCAAACCCTGTCGGCTTGAGATGATGGACACTGTTATCCATGTAGGAATGCTCCGAAAAAAATTAGATTGAAGAAGATCTTACTTTTCTGTGTATTTGTTCCAATATTGCAGCGATTGTGAGCGTGCTCTTCGAAAACTTCCAAAGTGGTAGTGAGACAAATACCTGGATGTCTGGAAAACATATGCAGATGAATAAAGAAAAGACATAATTTATGCCCTTTGTTCGCCCTTTGTTTACAAAAAATATGCACCTTCAATAAGTTACTATATAGCGAGTCTTAGTGACAACTCTGTTCTTTCTTCTGTGTGTGTAAACAACCTCGGGGTTATGTTTGATTCCACCATTGAATAAGTCCAATCAGATTGAAGCTCCGGTAAGAGTGTTGTAAATTACATATGGAAGCTATTTACAACGGTTATCGGCAAGTATTTGCACAATGAAGAGGAAAAAACCTAGTTTTCGCCGAAAAACTGGTTTTTCAACCGAAAAAAACCAGGTTTTTCACTGAAAAACCAGGTTTCTCGACGATAAAACTAGGTTTACTCAAACCTAGCTTTTCAAATCGAAAACCTGGTTTTTCGATTGAGAAACCAGGTGTATTCAAATTTTTGATAAGCAGGTTTTTGAAAAACTATTTTTTCGACTGAAAAACCAGGTTTCTCGACCGATAAACTAGGTTTATCAAAAACCTAGCTTTTCAAAATCGAAAAACCTGGTTTTTCAAATCGAAAAACCTGGTTTTTCAAATCCGATAAGCAAAGTTTTCGAAAAAACAGGTTTTTCAATCGAAAAACCAGGTTTATCAAGCGTATACACTGGTTTTTCAAAAACCCCGCATTTTCCAGCACGAAACCTGTTTTTCAATTTGGAAAAACCAGGTTTATCGATTTGAAAAGCTAGGTTTTTGAAAAACCTAGTTTATCGGCGAAAAACCTGGTTTTTCAATCTAAAAACACCGGGTTGTTCAAATATGATATGCAAGGTTTTTGGAAAAACCTGTTTTTCGATCGAAAAACTAGTTTTTCAAATTGATATGCACGGTTTTTTGAAAAACCTGGTTTTTCAATCGAAAAACCAGGTGTCTCGACTATAAACTGGTGTTTTCAAAAACCTAGCATTTCAAATCGAAAAACTGGTTTTTCACATCGAAAAACCTGGTTTTCAAAGCGAAAAAAACCATGGGTTTGTCCAAACCCCTTTGCATATCAAATTTGGACAACTGGTTTTGTCAACGAACCTGGTTTAATCGATCGAAAGCTAGGTTTTTTGATAAACCTACTTTAAATCAGTCGAGAAACCTGGTTTTTCGATCGAAAAACCTACTTTTTCAAATTTGAAGATCAAGGTTTTTGAAAAACCTGTTTTTCAATCGAAAACCATGTTTCTCGACTATAAACTACTGTTTATATCAAAAATCCTAGCAATTTCAATCGAAAAAAAACCTGGTTTTTCAACAATCGAAGAAACCTTGTTTTTCAATCGAAAACAGGTTTTTTCAAAAACTTGCATATCACATTTGGCAAAGTTTTTCGTGTTCCCCCCCCCCCCTGGTTTTTCAATCGAAAAATCCTGGGTTTTTTTTTCAAATCGAAAACCTGCTTTATCGATTCGAAAAGCTAGGTTTTTTGATAAACCTAGTTTTTATCAGTCGAGAACATTTTTTCCGATCGAAAAACCTAGTTTTTCAAATTTGAGATATGCAAGGTTTTTGGTGAAAACCTGGTTTTTCAAATCGAAAAACGAGGTTTCTCGACTGATAAACTAGGTTTATCAAAAACCTAGCATTTCAAATCGAAAAACCTGGTTTTTCAATCGAAAAACCTGGTTTTTCAATCGAAAAACCAGGTTTTTCAAAAACCTTTCATATCAAATTTGAAAAACTTGATTTTTCAAATCGAAAAACCTGGTTTATCGATTCGAAAAGCTTACCATTATCACTGGCTTTTACACCTTTAAGATACCAATTTATCTTACATAAACATCGACATACTCTAATCATCATTTTTGGGAGTCATTTGCTTAGTAGCCACCATGCATTTAAAGGGAAGTCCGTGGATGGATAGGGGAAACAAATTAAAGATAATATCTTAGGCTTTCCGATAATACCCGGGCCACATGTTAGTTTTAGATTCAAAATGGCGGACACAATCAGGGTCATTTTTTTCATTTGTTTTGACTCCCTGTATAATTGATCTTCTTAACACACTGTAAGTATCATTCGCATAGTGTTTGTTTGTTTGGTTTTTTTTTTTCATCGTCTACTTTGGACGGTTACTGACATATGTTTGGATAATATATGCATACACGTGTACACGTTAACGATAGCAAACTACATGGTAATTTATTCCGCATTTAACTACAATTTTATTGGGAAGGACTGCAGCAGGTATTTATTAGGTACAGCTTGAATGAACATGACCCGGTGGATGACTGAGTTCACACTACCAAAACAATGCAAGAGTTACGAGAGTTTGTAATCTGTAATATTGGGAAAATGGAATCAGAAACGTAGAATGCTACACAAACCGATGATTACCGTAATGGGAGGGTGTAGCCCTATCTTTATACGCATCTGAGTAGTTGTGTTTAGGAAGGCCAAATACCCGCACTTGTTTCATGACGCACAATAAATCAAGGTTCGTCTTAAAGGAGAACGCCGGTCACCGGATAGGAGTGCTTATATTCTGTGTACTATTTCAGTGAGGTTAGTTACGAAAAAAGAACCGGATCAATGCGTAATATATACCTCGAAGCTGGCAAGCTGAAACACCTAGTGAGCACTAAATAAAAGACAAATGGCCAATGCGCTGACGAGACGATACTGATGATATGGAGCGTGGGGTAATTAAGATCGTGTTTAGTGAGTCTCACAAGCTTGAAAGAGTTGGCGACATTTAAAGGTGAACAGTCGGCATTTTATTGCAGTAAAACCATTTGGGATTGTGTCACTTTACGGTTGTGTAACAGTACTAGTCACTTTGCTTTGAATATGGCTAAGAGCAATTTATCCTCTAGTCACAAAATCCAATGAGACATATTGCTTGTTTGTTTGTATGTATGTATGTATGTATACATTGCATGCATGCGGCTGCTCGAGGAAGGCAACTTACGAGTACCAATCACGTGTGAGACAGTTGGCAACTTGTGTTTAAGACTCAGATAGCTGTCACTATACACTACCTATCAGTCCAGTCGCATTACGCGCTCAGAGAGTACTAAGACGTGTTGACCCGTTACAACAAGTTAAAGCGACGTCGCAACGTACGTATGGCAAAAAAACGTCAGTTGCTCGTAGCTAAAAGCAGTGTAGTGTTGTGATGAATACAACGGGAAATTTCAGATTGATTCCAACAACGTATTGGAACATGTAATGACAGAGATTACTATGAGAGCAAGCGGCAACAGATAGTGCCAGAGGATCGTATGTCTGCTGTCAGTTTAACTGGTGCTTTACTTGGTGGAACAAAAATGCGACGGTTGGTATATCCAACCACAAAACCTGATTGGATAAGGTTCTCATGATTCACCTTAAAATACTTGCTCCGTATGGAAATTGAAATATACCTAACAACAGTTTATCTGTTCAATACGGCATCAATATCAACTCATATTTTACCAATGGATCAAGATACAGAGAATGTGGATTATATATGAAAACCTGAAATAGAGAATCGGTAGTGATTTTTTTAAATCAAATATTTTGCATATTTTGGAAAACTATGACAAAGTGTCTTTTCTTCACCATGACGACAAGGATGTGCCTACGTGACCTGTATGAGTCAATACTATCATCTTCTTCTATAACTTATCTTCTATGTGGTCTGATAGCATCATTATTATCAACACAAAAAGGTAAGAATGCAACTTACTGAATAATATTTGCCGCTCATCTTATTGAATATCGAATGCGTTTATTTTTTACTCCATGTCCATTTAGAAAAAATTGTATTATAGGTTTGAAACTAAATGTAGTTAAATAAACTAATAATAGCGAATAATAATCGCGTTAAAAACCACAATAAGCATGTGGATGTGCATTTAATATTTTCGACTAGAGATGCAAAATAAGCGTAGCTTTTTGACACAAGAAGTACCGTTCCTACTTCATTTCATGTGCAACGAAATGTCAAACGTAACATGATTGGCTAGATAGCTGGAGCTTAGCAAGATGAATCATGCCAGACAGATACACACATGACAAAATCTAACAAAATTATATACACTAAGGACCCATACATATACACATCGTCGAAACATATACACATACACATAAACACAATACACACTGTATATACATACACTTGCACACACATACTACTTACGACTTTTAAATTTCAGGTTTATGGGTCTGCAGATGCATAGGAGACATAATGCCTAACTTTCCACAACTTGCTTCTTGCATGGAAAGTTAGGCATTATGTCTCTTATGCATATGCACCTGCATAAACCTGAAATCTAAAGGTCGTAACTAGCTTTGAGTGTTACACACATACACTCCAATGCACTTTACAAACATAAATAAAACAACACAGACACACACATAATATGGAATACTTATCAAATTAGGCAACTTTCATAGTTCTGAAGGAAGATACAAATAAGGCTTTTGATATAAAAAGTGAACTGTTTGTTAATCCAGGAATATTAAACTCTATCAGATTGAACCAGGCACATTTTAACTCTGTGCGATATCGTCTTCAAATTGAGAAATCACAACATAGCGCACATTATATCTGGCTAATATGTTTGAAATGTCAAGTGCATGATAAAATATTGGCTTTATACCACATTAAAGTCTGTATTAGCAGAGAAGACAAAAGGCTTTATACTGCAGCAAGCGAGATTACGCGAGATCCCACCGTTAATTGTTATCAGAATATTGAGATTGTAATGTTGTGGGTAATGACATCAACTGTATGTAAGCTTATGCTATGATCCCATACGATATTTAGTGTAATCTCTGGTTTCACGCATTGACAACATTCAAGTGAATCGGAATTTTCAACCGGGAACTACGTAAGTTCTTCTATGTCCCTAGAATCTCATTGAGCAATAATGCACATTCTAAACAACAGGCATGACAGGTGTGTTCCGATTCTTGCTACATATTGCAAACATACATATCATCACACGATTAGCGCTGTTCCACATTCAATGCCTAGGCATATTTACTGTAATTGTACATCAAGGTATCTTGAGTATGAAACACTAATTCCTATAGATTTCTTGGTATAAAGAGTCAGCCTAACTAACATTAGAACCCTACATTGAATATTTCTCTCGGTATGATAAAGATCAAAGCATTAATATGTTGTGCTTTGACAAAAATAATATACTTCTAAAAAGAGGAATACAATTACCGTTTTAAATGTTATGTTATCATTGTTTATATTATTCTTTGGATCATTTCCTTTGACGAAATTATTGTACTTCTTATATGGCAAAAATTCATTGTTACGTACACCATGTAACGTGGCACCAAGCCTTTTCATCCAGGGTTACATACACCCACATAATATGAATAATGAAGAGATGACACCAAGAGCTTTCATCCGGTGTTAACGCAATGTAACGAAGATATTATGAAACCAAGCATTGTCATTCAGTATTACGTACACCAAAGTAATGAGATTTGACACCTGACTTATTCATTCGGTGTTACTAAAGCCAATGTAATTAAGACAATAACACCAAGTCTTTTCATCCACTGTTATGCATACCAATTCTAACGAAGATATGGCACCAATCTTTTTAATAATTATGAGGATATATGGCGCTTAGCTTTTTTATCCAGTGTTACGTAAACACAAACTGATGTATTGACGATATAACACCAATCTTTTTTTCATCCAGTTGTGCCGATTTTTCAGCTACTGATGAACTTGTTATTTAACGTTAGAATAGAGAACATGTTCTTCTTCTTAGCGTATCCACAAGTCATTGGTAATCGCTTGTGGTGGTGTCAGGATTTATTCAACTGAGTAAGCTGATTCGGAGCCGCGTGCATGATACAGACGCTCCTAACACGGTCCGCTTTTTGAGACTGGGGCGGATTGGGAACAGTCAGGGGTTTACACCCTACCCTTATTCGACACTGACTGCGATGTACATGTACAGTTGAGACTCTCTGTACACGGGACCGACGGTTTAAACGTCCCCTCCGAAGAACATGTATTTTGTGTATTATATATGAGAGTTAGATGACTAATTTCTGCATGGTATCCTTTTAGGACACTTATATTTTTAGAATAGAGTACCTTATGATTATCTTCTCGCGACACTACAGCAAAATATTTTTCTTAGTTCCTAATCTAACAAACGCAATCCACAAGTGTGCACAAATGACACAAACAAATAGATACAACACAATACACATAAAATGCACACAAACAAACGAACAGCTTTAAAATGAAATATATATCATCCTTGTGAGCATGTGCTATTATCATCTTTTTTTCCCACCATTTTCTATCAACGTGCATGTCATAATGCCTTTCTGGGGTCAAGCATAATATACACAGACAACCATCTGGGATGAAAACAATATTAATAAAACAGTATTTGAATAGCATAAGAACAGAATTCGCTATTAAAATTAAATCTACTAAAAGCCTACTCATATGATCATGTAATCCGATCGGTAAACTCATCCAATCATGTAATCTGATCATATTCCCGATTTAGAATATTGGACTTCACAATCCATACACAGTGTTACGTTTGATACTAAAAATCGTAATGATATGATAAATTAAGAGGGTATTTCACTCTGAATAAGCTTACCCTTTTGTCGTATTCTTAATAATTCCGTTAGGATTTAAAAAATTTAAAAAAGATTTAAAAATCTTTTGATATTATGTTCTAGAAAACAGTATTTTCTAATTTTTATAACCATTTGCTAAAGGTATATTTGTTTTCCCACAAACGTTCTAGTAAAATAGGCATTTGGGTAATGTGAATGATTGAGAATATCGTGCTTTGATCTACCCAAACCACAAAATCTGTAGGCCTGTCGTTCTTGCAATTTTTACAGAAAATTTCATGTGGATGTTACCAGAAGGAATAGGACATGTTGAATTTAACAGTATTAGTAAGCCCATGAAGTTTGTCGGGAACTTACCATAGGCCTTGCTCAAGTTCACACTGACCTCCAAAATGTAATTGTTGATCAGAAGTGGGAAATTCCTGCTCATGCTCAACCTTTAACACCGTCGCGTCATAATATTATGTTTCAGAGACTTGTTGATGATTGCAGCCTCACACATATACCAACAGTTTGTTCTCTTCTTAGAAACAGATCAATAAAAAATGTTTGTTGAGGGTAATTAATCTGGTGATTTTCATTTGAAATATGGTCTTCCTCAAGGCTCTTTTGCTGGCCCATTTGGTGTTTGGTTTATACTCATGGAGTTGGTGATATATTACGTCATCATGATATTAAATATCATCTCTATGCTATTAATGATACAAATGTATATCACTGTTCATCCCAAACTGCTGTGCTGCTTTCAAACTGACACAATGTGTTAAAGTTATACAACAACGGATGGTTCCCCATCCTTCATATCCTAATCAGAGTATAACATTACACCCGGTGCCTTGGAGATGTTGAAATACGCCATCTAATTCCATACGCGATAATTACATCCACAGATCCTCGCAAAATTAAGAGTATTGCAAAGTGCTAAGACAATTGCCAAGAAAGACCCCAACACCTTCAGAACACCACTAACACACCGACACGTATTCTATGCGATACCCTTGATTTGCAAGTGGTAGCTAGTTGTGTTAATTTTGAAGTGTCTTTACTTTAACAAGAACATGTGCTGTAAAAGGGTTTTTTGGCATCAGCACCTTAGATATGTTGTACACTTTATCCAACAACAAGGAAGCTCTGAATATGAATACACTGTTAAAAATTTATGTTATTTAACGGTAAAATACCATGAAATACCGGAATCCCAGCTACCGGTATTCTACCGTTAAATAACATCAACCGTAAAGATGAATTTGCCGTTATGATTGAAGAGAAAAAAAAAAA